>FIZU01013236.1:0-12684 GCA_900064475.1 Pseudococcus longispinus | reverse complement strand
TGTAACTGAAACTGAAATGACAAAAAACTGAAACTGAAAACTGTAACTGTAACTGAAATGACAAAAAACTGAAACTGAAAACCGAAACTGAAACTGATATGATTTCAGTTTCCCAGCCCTGGGTTGCATTAAAAATATCGGGTTTTTCCGGGTTTCAGGTTCGGGGTTCGGTTCGGTTCGGTTCGGTTCGGTTCGGTTCGTTTCGAAACATTATCCCTGAACACCACTAACAATTTTTCAAAATTTAGTTATTTACCTGATAAATCATTGCGTTTCAGGGAGTTGAACTGAAGTGAATTCGGTTAAGTTTTGGTTACGGTTTTTGAATCATTTCGGTTCGGGTTCAGGTTCAGGTTCAGATTCAGGTTACGGCTCACAGATTTTCAATTATTATGTTTTCAAAACGACGAATCATTTCAATTCATTCAACTTTGAAAGTTTTTGAACTGTTTTTTCGAATTTTTGATTTTTTGAGATTTTGTTCTCATTTCCTCCAATTCTATTACTCTTTGTTTACAGCTCAGTAAATTTTGAATGAAAAGTGTACGAGAGCTTCGGACAATGACTCGAACCATTCTTTAAATTACAGTTCTGGTTACGGTTCGGATTGTGTTTTTTGAAACATTTCGTTTCGGGTTCGGTTCCGAGTTATGGTTTTTGAATTATCTTGGTTCAGGGTTTCAAGGCAATTTTCAAAGGGTTCATCCTGTTGCGGTTGCGGTTACGGTTCAACTTTTTGCTGTATTGTATTAAACCGGTAATTTACCGTATTTACCAGGTTAATTACTGTATTTACCTGACAAATACCTGTATTTTTCAAGTAAATTACTGTATTTACCCGACATATTGCTGTATTTTTCCAGCTGATTACCACATTTACCCGGTAAATTACCGTATTTACCCGCCAAATTACTGACTTTTCTCAGTAAATTACTTTATTTGCATTTTCCCAGTAATTACAGTGATCTTAACATCAATATATTATTCTGAAAATCTTCGTGGATTGAGATTTGAAGTGTGATGAATATTTGTGAATAACTATTCCAACATTCTATCCAATTTTCACTGTCATTACTTGGTAATTTACGGTAAATACAAGCAAACCGTGGTAAAACGTGGTAATTAACGAAATATTTACAATATTCGTTCTTTTTAATAATTTCTCCTTCGATTGAAAGATATACGAATCTGGTTTTATAACAATAGAACATAATTTATTACTTAATCGTCACTTTAGACTAAATTATTTCACGCAACTTCCAACAAGGTGAAAATTTTCTCACCTGGGAAAACTTCTTTCAAACCGTGCCATCTCCCCTTCCTTATAAATACGTTTTCTGCGGTAGCTACACACCAAAAAAAAACCATACAAACGAGGAGGGTTATTAGAATACGAAAAAGAGAAAACGCTTCGTATAAGGGTGAAAATATGAAATTACGACGTATCAACGCGCGAATGAAAACGCCCCAGAATGAGAATACGAAAAAGGAGAAAAGTACCTATCTACGCTACAGTCTCGTGCTTGTTTCGTCTCTCACATTCGTATAGCCAGCAGATAGACGTAGAAATTAAGAATTCATGATACGAAATAAAGGAAAAATCTACGTCATAACGCTCTTCGCAACGTTTCTAAACCGTGTACGTTGGGTACGCTAAAGCACGATTCATAATTTAAATTTCAGCTCGAAATGAACATAGGTTGCTTATTATTTCTAGCAACGGTTTTTTTTTTCCTTCCTTTTGGATGTTTGAAGTCGCTGCTAGGTACGTTTTCGCTCCCGCGAGTAGAGTATTGTATGCGAGTACTACAAAGTAGAGGGCTAATTGGACGAGACGTGGGGATTGTCGAGGGCATAGAGATGTTGAAAATGGCATAAAACTTAACGTAATACGAGTTACATTACGGATGGAAACAATGATATTGTATGTACTTTTGAGATAGGTGTATTATTTCATGTGTTAAGATAAGTACCACTTCTACGAGCCTGTACTGGTTTTTCTTGCTTTTTGATGCTTTGTGTTGTATTCAAAGTTAGAGCATGGTTGTGTACATAGTGTGACCTTTGAACTACTCGGTAATGTAGCAGATTAGGTATTACGGAATTGCGAGGTGAAATTGGAGTCGAATGGTATTTATTTCGTCTTTGTTATGGCGCTGGCGTTAATGTTACGAGAGGTTGGCTGTACGCTTCGATGTGAAATTTTTTCGCTCATTTAACCGGTTCTCGGTGTTATCTTTTGGATCGATTTATGCTGATTTTACACGCGAAAATTTTAACCTCCCTGGTTTCGACCGGTGGTATGGTATTTTGGAAAAGCAACGACGGTTTGTAGACGCGAGAAGAGCAAGAAGGAAATGTTTGGCTGGAAAACGAATCAATATAGTTACCCTATTCGAAAACCTCTCTGTAGCCTTAGGAAGGATATAAGAAACGGTGGTTTCTCTTCCCCTTCGTATCGTCGTCTTGTACACAACCAGCAAGTGTTTCGCCCGTCTGCGTTTCTCAGTCAGACCGCACTTGCAAACAATAGCAACATCTCGTCCAAGTTTTTGCCCGTTTCGGTGAAGAAAGCTCGGGCCAAATTCGTAGCAGCGTGAAGATTTGTCGAGTCATCGTTTTTCTCGCGTTGTCGGTCGTTATTGACATACGTACACATACGTGCGTTTTGTAGGGGGTGTCCAGCTCCATGTTCGTGTTGTTTTTATCGTCGGTGTTTCCATGTTACAAGAATGCCACGAGGTGGTTTTGCTATACTTTTGATGAATTACACGAGTTGGTTAACATTGTGTGAGACTTTGACCAAGCCTAATGTACGACTGCATGATTAATTCCGGTGGGTTTTCATCGTCGTCCACGTTCGAGGGGGTTGCGTTTTTAATGCATACGTCCGGAGTGCGGGCGGTGGTGGCTGTTCCTTGTGGATTTGTGAACAGAACGGAACACGTGCGGGTACCGGATTTTTCTCTCGTTTTCCTCTCCACGCTTTTCTTTCCCCGAATGAGCGCCGGTATAGCGTGGTTTAACGTATTGATTTTTTAACGTAGGTTCGAAATCGTGGTATTTCCGAAACCATATGATAGGGGTATTGACGAATGTTACGATGCAGCGAAGGTCGTAATGGAGCGAATTGGCAGCTTTATCAACGGTTTTGTGCGTTTATTCGGTAGTTTGATGGTGTGCCTTCGATTAGGTGATTTTTAAGTGGCGTCCGGAGGCGAATTATTTTGCTACATATTTTTTTAAGAAGAAAAGATGAGATGTGATAGCAGGTGAAATGGTTCAAAATGGCGTGAGAAATTACTGAAAGGATTTGAAAATTGTAGGATCATTGTCAAAATAATTTTCAATACGAAGGTTCTGACAGGGTGTCTACAAGTAAGAAAAAGCATGAAAAGTTTTTTTTTGGGAGAAATTACATCAAAAACGAGTTTTAGAGGTTGAAAAGCACAATACCTTCGAAAAATTATAAATTTTGGTCCCACAGGGTGTCTTAACTAGTCATGGAAGTCATGGAAAAATCGTATATTATGTAAAAAAATGACCATGTCATAGAAAAGTTATGGAATTTTGACTTTTTATCGGGCAAAATTCAAGTTGAGATATAATTTCTGAAAAAAAAACACTTGGTATGTAAAAAAGTCATGGAAAAGTCATGGATTTCCAAAAAAAAAAAAATCGAATTTTTTCAATATTTTACCAAGTTTTTAAATTAATTTTGAGGGGTTTTAGAAAATTTTTTGGTAATTTTTTGACGATTTTCGCAAGAATTTGCGACTTTTCTCAACATTTTGAATTACTTTTCAATATTTTTGAGTGCTCTGTGTGACGCTATACTCGAGTTTTGTGATATTTCATCGATTTTTTCGTAATTTTTACTCGTTTTTCACGAAAAATGTAGATTTTTCTTTTATTTCAGTTTAGTTTTATTACATTTTCCAAAATTTTCCTTGTGTTTGACACTATTTTCGTATTATTTTATCGACTTTACTTGAATTAGAACAATTTTTTTGAAAATTCAACAATTTATTAACACCTTTTTATAATTTTTTCAACAACTTTTGTAGTATTTCATCATTTTAATGATATTTGATTGAGTTTTACATACTTTTCAAACAATGTTTATAACAAGTTATCACTATTTTGGATATTTGAATGATTTTTTTCAACATTTAACTACTGTTGACCCTAATTTACACGATTCCGATGATTATTTGAGCATTTTTTATGATATTTGAATAACTTTACAACTATTTTTAATTATTGATTGAATTCACCAAATTATTTCATACGATCACTTTTAGTCAATAGTCATCTCCTAAGTATTGGATTCAAGATATCACTCATTTTACTCTCCACAGTACATTGTACTGTGAAAGAATTTCAATAAATACGATAAATTTTAGAGTAATTACCGTTGGTCCAGTTGTAATTACGGTAAATTTCAAAGTAATTTCGATGTAATTATGATAAATCTCAAGGTAGTTTCAATGTAATTACGGTAAATGTCAAGGTAATTTCAGTGTAATTACGGTAAATTTCAAGGTAATTGTAATGTAATTATGGTAAATTTCAAGGTAATTGCAATGTAATTACGGTAAATTTGAAGGTAAATTTGAAAGTAATCTCAAAGTAATTACTCAATGTAATTACGGTAAATTTAAAGGTAATCTCAAAGTAATTACGGTAAATTACAAAATAATTTTAATTTATTCATGGTAAATTTCAAGGTAAATTTCAAAGTAATCTAATGTAATTACGGTAAATTTCAAGGTAATTTCAGTGTAATTACGGTAAATTTCAAGGTAAATTTCAAAGTAATCTCAAAGTAATTACTGTAAATTTCAAGGTAATTTCAATGTAATTACAGTAAATTTCAAGGTAATTTCATCGTAATTACGGTAAATTCCAAAATAATTTTAATTTAATTATGGTAAATTTCAAGGTAATTTCAGTATAATTACAGTAAATTTCGAAGTAATAATTGCAAGTCACCTTAGGATTACTGTAAGTTGGCTGTTGATTACCGTAAATATCGCTGTTATTTTGAGTAATCGTGCGGTAATTGCGGTAATTGCGGTAATTTACTGAAATATTACGGAAATGAACTGCGTAATTACCGTAAATTGCCAAGTAATGACAGTTACAAGGTAATTACGGTATTTGTTTGATGATTACTATAATCTGGCCGTAATAAGACGTAATATTCGCGGTAAATTATCGAGTAATTACCCTAGTTTTTTCGGTAATTACCGTACCCAACTGGTAATTACCGTAATTTGACGGTAATAAAGGTAATTTACGTTATAATTGTGGTAATTATCATGAAATCCGAAAAATATGCGTTAGTCTCAGTAAATTAAGGGATTATATTGTTCAATAATGAAGTAATGAAGCATAATTATTTGATTTTTGCGGTAATTTTCATCTCAAATATTGGAAAGGACGAAAGTGATGAATGAAGCTGATATGCCAAGTTATCCCATCCGAATTAGAGTTAGCCTATTTTTAAAACTTTGAAAATGGACAGTAATTGCAACGTAATTACTTTTCGACCAATGTCTAAAACCCCTAAAAACCCAATGCAGAGCCACAAACCATTGGTATTATTGATCTATGTCACTTACAGGGGATCTATTACCTTCGTCAATTAGGAAAAAAAAACTCAGCCTCGAAACTCTAACGATATTCCATTTCGATTAGATACGTCAAAGTCTGGAAACGTTTACACGCTTACAGATATATATTTTTCGCCGGTTTTTTCTAAATTCTGGTCGTCATCTCGTCGAACGTAAAAACTCGCAGTTTGACGGCTGACGCGTCGATAAAGTTTCACAAAATCCGAGTAATTTCGTTATCTCGTCGAAACGACGCGAACGAAAAAAAGGTGCAGCCGAAATACGAGCAGCGCAAGAGAGAGATGGAAAAAACGAGCAAAATCTCATTACCTTTTTCCTCGTATAGTATACTCGGTAGATATACGTATTTTGGGTATTTTTCGTATTTTTTTTTCCTACCTTATCTGGAACGGGTATCAAAACGTCATCGAGCGAAATGCGAGGGTAATGTTATCAAACAAGAGCTTTGTGCGCTTTAATGTGTATTCTAAACAAAACCACGACCCGTTAAACTTGGTCGTTGTGTTTACACAAACCGAGCTCCACACGAACGATGCTGCAGACAAAGATGTAAAAAAACACGAACCGAGTATGCTCGATAACAATGCGCCAAGTTGAGAAAAAAAGCATCGAGATTCGAGGGGATCTCGTAAGTACGGTGTGCGAATGTTGCTGGCGAATCAAAGGATACATTTAATGAGCCACTCGACCTGCGTGCTTCGAAAGGGATGAAAAGGTACTCGTTAGCAGAATATTGATGGAAAATTGACGCCGAGGGGGGTGGAAGTGGAGCGATGAGTAGATGAGTGTTGAGGAGGTGGTGAATTATTATGTGCACAACTTTCTAGGGAAATTGAAT
Source organism: Pseudococcus longispinus (assembly GCA_900064475.1). Lineage (NCBI taxonomy): Eukaryota > Metazoa > Arthropoda > Insecta > Hemiptera > Pseudococcidae > Pseudococcus > Pseudococcus longispinus. The sequence continues at coordinate 6,207 of FIZU01013236.1, read as the reverse complement.
TCGATAGAATGAAAGAGAAGCGATCGAGCGAGTCGTACTATGTGTATATTCAAACCGTACGAAGACAGATGAACGCGCAGACACAGAAGGATTGATAAATTTGAGCGATTAATTAAGGTAATTACGGTACATGGATTGGGTGTTATGTTGTGGCTGGTTGTTTATAAATTACGAAACGATATGGCGTGAAAAAATGCATTATGCACGCTTTCACGTGTTACTTGTATTTGTATCGTGTACAGTGCTACAATGAATGCAAAATGTGTAACGTTTCGATGCCTTCAGCTTCGGTGTGTTCGGCGTGATGAACGCATGGCCTGGGATACGTCTGTGTACTAGAACACGAAACAGAGGAGACGAGATCGAAATCGTATAGATCTTTGGTACAAGCATATTATATGTATTTATACATCTTGGTTTACGTAAATACTTGACGACGCCGGGCGACGAGGACGTGAGTTTTTTTGTTGGGTGCAAATGAGCTGCGAAACGTGTCTAATTTTTTCACTCTGTCGCTTTGATGAAGTACCTGCCTGAGACGACGATCATCCGCGAAATATATGCGACAAAACCGTGAATCGCATGAAATACGCGAATAAAATTCCACACTCTTCGTCGAAATCGATCAATATTCATCGCACCGTCGTCGCCTTCGTTGGATATCAAACAGATTCAGAGAGCTCGGGTGTGTGAAAAAATCATGCCAAAAAGACCAGATCCCCAAATTGCAGTCTGTATTAGAAAATAAATTGTAATTAAGTTCGCAGCATCCGCCGTCTCATCCCATTCGTGCAATCGAACCCAACCAAAGGGAACATATGAAACGATTCGGTCGTAAATTCGCTTTCAAACGGGTATTACTTAACGATAAAACGTTCTGCCTGGCGGTTTACAACGTATGCAACTTATCTCACATGTTGCGGTAGCGATAGGCAACACACAACGTATACGTGTAATGTGGGTTATAGCGTTGTTCATTTAAGGCGTTAGTGAATCGATATTTTTATGGATACGTAAATTTGCCTGTAGATTGTAATTGTTCGTTTCTTCGGTGTTTGGTGGAAAAAGTAAGAGTTTTGGGGCGGTGTTCGAACTGGTGTCTCTAAATTGGATTTTTTTCACTAAAAAAAACGTAGGTAATAATAGAGGTGATTTGTCATATAAGAATTGTCGTAACGCCACCATCGTCGTATGTGATTTACTCGGATACACGTTTAATGTTCATATTTTGGAAAATTTATTAACATGTGTTCGAGTACATATTAGAGGCGGCGAAGATGGTATTTTTAGGTTCCAACGAGACCTCCTAGAATGCATACGGGCCCCTCTATTTCGTATGTGAAGTACGTAGGCCAAGTGGTCTTCTTGCTTTTTTTTTTCCTCCACGAAGAATAAGCATACATCTCATCTCGAGAGAGCTGGGTTTTATTGTAATTTCAATGTCGAATTTCCACCATATAAGGGATCAAATGCAAGCTTTCACTGAGACCATGAGGGTAGTAAGCTGTTAAGTAGGATTTAGATAGATGTTGAATGGTACGTGCATGAAGTTCATAAATATTGAGCGAGCCCGGAGGTGAGCAGACGTTGGGTGGACGTGCCGAGAGAGGTTTAATCGCGTTCTCGACGATGCAAGCGAAATTGCCAAGAGTGGAAAGTGATGTTTGCTCGGGTCGAGTGTTCGAAGACGAATCGAAATGGAACGAGAATTGGTAGTTTGCTGCGAGAAGTATATCGAAGCGAGTTTTTATAGATTAAATGTCGGATTGAATTTTACCCAGAGTGTGTTTTCACGCTGATGTAGCATGAGTGAAAGGGGGAGTTTATAATTTTGAAGAAATTTATGTAAAATTTTAATTTTGAGTGAATATTCAGAATTTAAGTGGAAAGTCAATTTGACAAATTGTAAATAAAGTACATTGAAAATATGATTAGATTTTTTAAACTGCAAAGATACAAATAGGTATATTATTGTAAATCAATTTTGCTGGATTCATTTATGCAAATTTTACATAACTTTTATGATATTCTTGAAAATATTCACCATAATTCGACAAAGTTGGCTTTATTTACAATTTGTTTCTGAATTATCATTTATTTACAATAATTTACGTTGAAATACAGTTATAACCACAATTTGTACATGAACTCTATAATTTATGTATAAATACGGTAATTATTGTTATTCATGAGTAAATTTGGTAATTACCCCAAATTACGAAGAAATGCAGGAATTACTGTTATTCTTGTGTAAATTCGGTAATTACCTCAAATTACGAAGAAATACGGGAATTACCGTTATTCAGAATTGAATTTGGTATTTACTTCAAATTGCAAAGAAATACAGGAATTACCGATTTTCTCGAGTAAATTTGGTAATTACCCTAAATTACAAGAAAGCTCAGTAATTACCCCAAATTACAAAGAAATACTGAAATTAACGCTATTCTTGAGTAAATTCGGTAATTACCTCAAATTACGAAGAAATACGGGAATTACCGTTATTGAGAAATGAATTTGGTAATTACCTCAAATTACAAAGAAATACAGTGATTATCATAAATTACGAAAAAATTACGCGAATAAGAAGAAATACTAAAATTACAGTTATTCGCGAATAATTTGGGTAATTACCGTATTTCTTTATAATTTAGGGTAATTACCAAATTTGCTCATAAATAATGGTAATTACAGTATTTCTTTGTAATTTCGGGTAATTAGCGTATTTCTTCGTAATTTAGGGTAATTACCAAATTTATTCATGAATAGCGGTAATTACCGTATTTCTTCATAATGTAGGGCGACTGCTGTATTTCTTTGTAATTTAGGGTAATTACCAAATTTACCCTGTAAATAACGGTAATTACCGTATTTGTTCATAATTTAGGGCGATTACCGTATTTCATCGTAATTTAGGGTAATTGCCAAATTTACCCTTGAATAACGGTAATTACCGTATTTCTTCATAATGTAGGGCGATTACGGTATTTCTTCGTAATTTAGGGTAATCACCAAATTTACCCTGTAAATAACGGTAATTACCGTATTTCTTCATAATTTAGGGCGATTACCGTATTTCATCGTAATTTAGGGTAATGGCCAAAGTTACCCTGTGAATAACAGTAATTACCGTATTTCTTCGTAATTTTGAGTAATTATCAAATTGCTTTATAAATAACTGTAATTACTGTGTGTCTTCGTAATTTTACAGTAATTACAAAAATTGACTTGTAAATAACAGTAATTACCGTATTTCTTCATAAACTAGGTAAATACCAAATTGATTCATAAATATCTGTAATTACTACATTTCTTCGTAATTTAGGGTGATTACCAAATTGATTTGTAAATAACAGTAATTACCTTTTTTCTCTTCTGTGGCCTCTCATAAATTACGGTAATTTGCTGTATTCGCCCTAAGTATATTACAACGATCTCCATAATTCTTCAAGAATTACCACAATTACAGTATTTACTCGTAAATCACAATCATCTTCAAATAAAATCCTTGCATGCTGGCAACTTATTTCTGAAATATTTCTCCAGGAAGAAACTATTGTTTGTTCAAAATGTCTGTGAAATCTGGTGCCTATGTCCATCAGCTGAGGGTACATTTTGATTAAATTTCAATTATTGGCAAACGAGTTTTTAAAATTCTAAGTAATTAATTGACGAAAGATGTCGAAAAATAGAAAAAATGTACACAAACTTGAAATTTTCAACCTGAGATTGAATACCTATCGAAAAGTGATACCTCTGTTCGAATGTATTTGACAGTTTCACCATATTTCAGCAGTCGACACCCCCTCTCCCTCCATCTGTTTTATTGTATCTATCGCTGAAAAGTTTATGTATAATGCGCACGTTCCTTCACTCGTATCCAGCTGTTTTTCTGAAATATATGAAAAAAAAATAGTAATAAGAAAATAGAAGGAAAAAAATGCAGTTCGATAATCCGATAACGATCATCTTACGTAATGTACGCGAACGTGCAATAATTCAAGGCCACGTCGAAGATTTTTTCCCTTTTTATTTTTTTTTCATAAATAAGCAAAATATGTAACACGAAGCTGAGCGTGTACCGAGTTAACACACCTTTATACGTAGTCCATATAAGAAATCATATTCCTTCATTTTTCCTAGATTTTTCAAATTTATGTACGTTGCGAGTTGAACCTTGTGATTGCGAGTGAACTGCGGCCTGCGGGGAGGGGAGTCAGGGACGACTTGGTCGACATTTGAAAACAAAATGGATGATGGTGTAAAGAGAGACTATAGGACGATGCGGGGGTCAGGGGGATGAGAATGTAAATACGTACGATTAAGTCATAAAATAAAAAGTTGGAAGTAAATGTAAACTTTGAACGAGTACAAAGAGATGGAAAAGAAATGAAAAACAAAACGAATTGTAAATAAGAAAAAAAAGATTGATGTAATTGCGGAGCCTGTGTCTTTCTATTTTTAAACAAACCGTAATAATTTCTTCCATGTGTGGTTCAATTGTCCAGCAACGTGCGGAGGTTTGTTCGCTATTTCGTGAAATGAAAGGAAGGTTATTGTCGAACACCTTATCCTCGTGCTTACCTACTCTGGTCGTCGAATCCGTGGGCTTCGAATGGCGATTGTGTAATTAACGAGGATTTTAATGTTTTTTTCGTCGCTGGTATTTTACCATAAATAGATTTGTACCCGTATGAGTGATTATTGTAAGAATGGCGCACGCTCTTCGATGACTCTTGACTCTTGTGGTCCTCTGTGTACCTTAGGTAGCTATTTTTTTCACGTGATTAATTTCATTAACCGGTTTATATTTTTGATTTTTTTTTTTCGACTCGGTTGCGTGTCGTGAATTCGAATGTGGGCTTAGTTCAGCTGTCATTAAAATATCGCCGGAGTGAAAAAAAGAGTACAGAAGTGAGTCCGAGCCAAAGTTAGGAGGAGAGCGAAGTGGCAGGGAAAAAACTAAAGGGTACTTGATCGTTATAGTAATAAATTTGTTGAGTGAACAGGAAAGAGAACATTATTTACAGCCTTCTTCCGTTTCTAAAAATAATCGTACTGGATGAATTGAGTTTTCATTATACACGAACGTTGGTTTGGGTTGCTGTTGGATGTACCTAGTCGTAATATACGCGGAGTCGTTGCTGGTACACGTATGCGTATGTAGATGTATTACGAAAGATACCGGACTATGGGATTAACCCCTCGTCCGTGCCTTTGGCCACCATGTTACCTTAGTTTTTATAGCCGTGGATTAGAATATTTAATGCGGGACGTTGGCGATTACCGGGGTGTACACGAGAAAGCACTGGAATTAATGCGAGCTCAGAGGGATCTGGATTCTTTTTTTAGTCCATGTCGTACCTCGTACGCGGTATTGCCCTGCCGATAATGGTAATTTGGTAATTTGCTTTACATTAGCATCTCGTGACCTTTGGAAGAAGTAATTTATAAAATGCTAATTATCGAACACCTGAATATGTGGGATGTGATTAGAAAACGACGCCCGAATTACGAGCGAAGACGAGAAAGCAGCTGGAGGTATTTTTATGGGTTCAAGATGGGGTCAGTTGGGGTAGTTGGTGTGAAATGCAGATGACGAGTGGTGTACGTGTTTTGATGATGGAATGATGTTCATGTGCGAGGTTTTTGGAAAGAGAGCGAGGGGTTAAGTAGAAATGAGGTGGAGATTGTATTTGAATGAGATTGGTGAGTTTTCAAAGGAAGAGTTTGAGGAATTTAATGGAATTTTTTGAGGGAAATTCATTTTTTTTCTTCAATTTTGATGTTTTATTGGTTTATTATTTCTTTGGATGGGGTGGGGGTGTGAAAAATGATCTTTAGGAATACACGATTTTCTCCTAGCCAATTCCGAAATTTTCACTACTGATTTATTTTTCAACTTTTATACTAGAATTTTAATTTTTCCCTCCGATTTGGAAAAAAGGAAATTTTGTTGAAGTTTTTGTGCCATATTCGAGAAATTTTGAGAGTTTTTTGCAAAATTCTGTCAATTTCTCAGAAAATTAAAACGGATTTATTGTGAAAGCTTTGTCAATACAAAATTGTTGGAAGAAATACACTCCCCCTCTCTCCTTCCCTCCCTCCCTCCCTCCCATCTATTTTCATACTACCCCCAAAATTTGAAAACATAGGATATGATTTTGCTCTTTGTTTTATTTCCAAATCATTTCTATGCATCAACTT
>FIZU01013231.1:0-11446 GCA_900064475.1 Pseudococcus longispinus | reverse complement strand
GATTTATAAAATTTTCAAAGTTCAAAAAGTCTAAATTATTTGTCTGACAAAATGTCTAAAAGTCAACATTATCCCTAAAAATTTCTCAAGTCCAAAAAGTAAAAAAAAAGTCAATAGAAATCTGATGATTTTTCTAATCTAAAAAAGGCTGGCAAAATGTCTGAAAGCCAAATTTTTTAGTTCAAAAAGCTTAAATTGTTTGTCTGACAAAATGTCTAAAAATCAGAATTATTTCTGAAATTTTACAAGTTCAAAAAGTCAATGGAAATCTGAAAAATTTTCTGAGTCCGAAAAAGTCTGACAAAATTTCTTAACAGTTAAGTTTTGACATTCAAAAAGTTTAAATTGTCTGTCTGACAAAATGTCTCTAAAATTTTCCAAGTTCAAAAAAATCAGTGAAAAGCTAAAAATTTTTCCAAGTCCAAAAAAGTATGATATCATATCTAAAAGTTGCCATGACAAAATTTAGTCAGTTTTTTTTCGCAAAATTACCCATAGCAAAAGCATATTTTATGCTAAAAATGGACAAAATTTTTCAGATTGCCCCCCCCCCCGTCATTAAAAGTATCCATGCCGAAATATCGCAAATACTAGTACAACACTAGAAGATGCAACTTAATGCCAAAGAACAAAAGTTTTCCTTCATTTTCACCTACGTTGAAAATTCCTAAAAATATTTCAGGAATAAGTTTAAAAAGTCAAGAATTTCTGAAAATTTCCAAATCCAAAAAGTCATTGAGTGAAAAACTCGGCCCTTTGGTCCTCGCTATGGGGCCCCTCCCACCCAACCCCGCGGTTCCCGAAAGTCAAAATTTATGAAATTTCCCCCAGTTCAAAAAGTCAGGTTAATCCACTCTGACTTTCCAAAACTAAGGAATTTTTTTTAAATTTAAATCAAAGGCTGCTTAATAAAATATCTAAAAATTAATGTAATTTCCGAATTTTTTCAAATCCAAAACGTGGTTTGAAATCTGAAAATTTTTTCACGTCCAAAAAGTACCTATAACGTCTGGAAAAATGTTTAAAAGCCAGCATGACCTCTGAAATATTTTTCAAGTCCAAAAAGTCTGCACAAAATGACACAAAGTTAGCGTGGTTTTCTAAAATTTTCCAAGTTCGAAAAGTCCGATTTCTGATAAAATATCGGAAAGTCAGCACGATTCTGAAAGACTGTCTGACAAAATGTCTAAAAGAAAAAGTCACTAGTCAGCGTGATTTCTAAAAAATTTTCCAAGTTCAAAAAGTTTTTTGAAATTTGAAAATTTTTTCAAGTTCAAAAAAGTCTGACAAAATGTCTAAAAGTCGTCGTCAGAGAATTTCGTCTCGATTTTTCGCGGAATTACTCATTGAAGCCGATAAATACGTGATATTTAAATTTTTCTTGAAATTTTCAAAGTCCAAAAAGTCATTTTAATTCTGAAAAATTTTTCAAGTCCAAAAAAGTCCGATAAAATATCAAAAAGTCAATCTAACGGATTTTCGTGAGTGAATTTCGTAATGGAATTTCATTGAAAAAGTTTCAAAGTCCAATTCCTAGTACAAAAAGTCAGTAATTGAAATCTGAAAATTTTTCCAAATTCAAAGAAGTCTGACAAATAGTCTAAAAATCAACGTTAAGTAAAAACTAAAAATCTATCTGACAAAATGTCTGATTTGAAATTTCTCGAAATTTTTCAAGTCTAATAAATTGAAATTTTTCAAATCCAAAAATTCATTTGATTTCTTAAACATTTTCCAAGTCCAAAAAAGTCTGACAAAATGTCTGAAAGTCAGCGTGATGTCTGAAATTTTCCGAACCCAAGAAATCTGCCTGACAAAATGTCGAAAAATTAAAAATTCAGAAAGTCGAAATTATCTGTCTTAGAAAATATCTGAAAGTCAGCATTATCTCTGAAATTTTCCAAGTTCAAAAAGTCTGACAAAATGTCCAAAAGTCATCATCGGAGAATTTCGTGATGGAATTTCGTCAGGTTTTTCGCGGAATTACCAACAGCAAAAACATATCCTATGCTGAACATCGTGTATTTCTAGGGTAGAAAAATTCTCAATTCGAAAATAAACTTTTTTGAAAGTTAACAAAAATATGACTGACTCTACCGGTGCTGCCAGACTTTCAAATAGAATTTAATTTCCCCTTTCTTGAAGTGTAATTTTTTGGAAACTCACGAGGGGAGAACAAACTCCTCCGTTTAGTCAGACAGAGACATCTCGTAATTCAGTTTCAATCGATGAGTAACCATTGCGATAAATCACCCAGAAAAATTCCTGTCGCCTTGAAACCCACCTTATGCAACTTCAACAACACCACATCGTATGAAAAAGTCTACCATACCTTCGTAGGATTCAAACACCCAGCTAGAAAACTAGAAAGAACACGGTTATTACAAAGCGTTGATAAAAAATGGGGGGAAAAAAAGGTCCAGAATCGAGAGAGCGAAACCCCAAACGAAAGATACGATTTCGCATTAAAACCGCAGAATACACGAGCAGATAATTTCCTACAATAAAACGCATGGTAGGTAGAGATCCCATACAACAGCACCAACATCACTATGACAAAACGATAATTTGAAAAACAACTTCATTTATGGCGCGAAAATTTCGCAGAAAAGCGCTATTAAAAAGCTTTTAATTCGTTTTATTCTCCTGTTGCTTTTAATCGTATTGTTTTATACGAACGTAATGCGAAAACAAAAAGACATCTAGACCGCTTTCGTTGCGATATTACCGAGAAAGGATTATCCCTGCTGCCCCTGGCCCCTGCCCCCCCCCCCAAAACCCACGCATTGTAGGACGTAACGAAACCACGCCGCCGTATCGAACGTTGGGCGTTGAAAATGGCTAAATGAAACATATTTCCAAAAGATAGGTACATAGAATTCGCAAACGTAATGAAAGCAAAAATGAACCTCTCTCGAATGTAGGTTGCAAAAGTAATTTCCCACCGTAAGTTAGGTTACAAATACGTTATACGTATACGAAGAAAGGATACCTTTGCTGAATCGCACAAAGGGCCGTTTATCATAGCCTAGAATATTTTTCCACACCCGTGTACGAGTATACCTTAGACCGTAAAGCTATTTCAACTTTTTTAGGCATTTGGTTACCGGCGAGTTTCTTTTTTATACCAATATTCGAGGATTCGGATACGTAAGAGAAATGACGGCAGTTTTTATTCGTTTTTCATTTCATCCCTTAGCGAAACGAACTCAGCAATAGAGGAGAAAGAACCCGAAGAGGGAAAAAAACGCGGCGTGAAAATTTCTCAAAACTGGAAATCGGACGTTTTCGGTTTCCGTCGTCGTTTTTCGCAAAACAAAGGTTCATTTTACAAATTCGTTCGATACAAAAACAACGCGTAGGTTGTTAAACATACCTTCTATTGCTATTAGTGTTCGGTATGTCATTACTTTTCTAGGTCATGTGTTACTGAAAGTAATTTATATTCCGTAAGTACAATTTATCATTTATTTTTAGCTCTCGTAAATTCTCACATACAATTGCTTCATATCGTAGATTTCATTATGAAAAAAATTCATCCCCCGAAATGACCGATATTTTAGCTTTTTTTAAACCGCCAATCGCCGCGAATTTTATGCACTTTACGTAATTCATCTGTTGAAAAAAAATCTCACCCTTTCGAGTAGTTAATTTTTTCAAGTGATAATCGTTTCGCGAATATAAACATCCTTTGTACGTATTTTTTTTCCCTTCGTAACATCCTCGAATGGTTTTTTTCTCGCCTTCGTTATTGTCAAAGTGAATCTGATACGTTTGAAATGGTCGTGATTTTTTACTGTTTCGAGTTCTCCGAACGAGAAAATTTTCTATTTTGTGCTTAATTTTTCACAAACGTTGGTAGAATAAAAAAAAAAGAACGTGTAAAAATCCACCAGTTGATATGGTGATAATTCTTGCATCTGAAAGTTTCATCCTTCGGTATTGTAACTTTTGCCTTTTTCTAACTGGATCATTAGTGTTGGTGTTGTGAAAAATTTATTACAACGTCGATAACATTATTTATGTGCTTTGCGAAAAGTCTATACTGTGTAGGAGCCTTACAAAGGCAACATTTTTACGACTTTGTTTAGCCACCATGCATTCTGTTTTTCAAAAGAATTATGCCATAAGGCTTAGGTGTAAATTTCATTCTTATAAAAGAAAAGATACATTTTTATACAGGGTGTTTTGGTAGTAGTGCGTTGCCTTTAAAATAGTGATGCTGCAACCTAAACTACACAAATGTTTGTGTGTTTACAGACCCCCAAGGTTTGAAGGGGTAAAGTTATGCACTAATAATGGTGTTTTATTCAGAGCTTTGTAACTTCTCTGATGATGTAGATACGAAAAAAATTTCTGGAACTTTGTTGTAGAACTTTTTGAGCTTTGCAAAATGAGTTATGTTCATGTGTTGTCCAACTCTGAAATTGAAGGAGCTGCGATGATTTGAAAATTCTTCTTCAGTTTGTAAGTTAGACAAAATTTTTAGAAACCTTTCTGATCCAATTTTTTGAGATCTACAAAAAGTGTTATATTCGTGTGTTGCCTAATTCTGAAATTGAAGGAATTACAACGATTTGAAAATTTTCTGGGCTTCATAATTTCTTCAAATTGCGAGTTGGACAAAATTTGTAAAAGTATTTTGATTTAAATTTCCGAGCTTTACAAAATGAGTTCTATTCACGTGTTGCCTAATCCTAAAATTTAAGGAGTTGCGATGATTTAGAATTCGTATGCTTTATAACTCCTTGAATTTGCGAGTTAGAAAAAATTTGTAGAATATCTTTTTATTAGAACTTTTTGAGCTCTACAAAATGAGTTATATTCATGTGTTGCGTATCTCTGAAATTGAAGGAGCTATGACGATTTGAAAATTTGCTAGGCTTCGCAACTTCTTCAATTTGCGAGTTGGACAAAATTAGTATGAACTTTTTTGATTGAACTTTTTGAGCTCTACAAAATGTCTCATATTCATGGGTAGCCTAACTCTAAAACTACAGGAGCTATGGCCATTTTAAAATTTGCTAGGCTTTATAACTCCTTCAATTTACGAGTTAGACAAAATTTGTGTGAACTTTTTTGATTGAACTTTCTAAGCTCTACAAAATGTGTTATATTCATGTGTTGCCTATCTCTGAAATTGAAGGAGCTATGGCGATTTGAAAATTTATATGCTTCATAACTCCTTCAATTTACAAATTAGACAAAATCTGCGAGAAAAAAAACCTTTTTGATTGAACTTTTTGTACTCTACGAAATAAGTTATATTCGTGTATTACCTATCTGCAAAATTGCAGGAGTTACAATTATCTGCAAAATGAAAAGTGGCATAGCTTCTTAAAATTTGAACTCGTGAAAAATTCGAGTACTTCAATTCATCTTGCAAAGTGTCCAGAGTGATGGCCAAGGTTGAAGTTACCAAGGACCGATTGCATAATTTTGTTGCGTTTCATACGCTTTACAAGGTGCATTCTAGTCCAAGTGCAAATTTAAAGAAGCTATGCCACTTTTAATTTTTCAAATGGTTGTAGCTCCTTCAATTTTGAAGTTAGGCAACGCACAAATATAACTCATTTTGTAGAGCTGAAAAAGTTCTACGGAAAAGGTTCAGACAAATTTTTTCTATCTATATTATCAGAGGAGTTACGACGCTCTGAAGAAAACACGTAGTTTGTGTAGCAGCATCACTACTTTGAAGGCAGTGCATTGCTACAGGAACACCTTGCATGACATTTTTCTCGTTTGAAGTAAAAAATCAACTTGAAGCGAATCTTTTTGGTCGAATTTATTGTATTTTTTTAATGAATAATTTTTCATTTCCATTACAGGTAGAATGTCGACTTGTATGGCATGCTGCGATATTAAGCGGCATGGTGAATGGCCCTTGTGGCTTAATTATTAGCTGGGTTTTCGTCATCCAATCAATTAAAAACTTAACTTTGGCTATACACATCGAAGATAATGAAACGGAATGTGAGTAAAAAGAAGAATTAATTACACGCGATGATTTTTTTATTGAAATATTAGACGTATTGTGAGAACATAGATAAATGATCCCGTCGAATGTAATTAAATAGGCTAAATTATAAAAGAAATTATCGTATCGAAGTTAATTTTCATTTTCACTAATTAACTAGCTATTTGAAAGATTTTAATGAAATTTTCGATTGTCTAGTGCCACTGATATGTTACACATGTGTCAATGTATCAGACAATTACATGTGTAATCAGTACGCCATCGACGTGCCATGCCCTAAAGGTATGTAATTCGTACTTTCTCATCGATACGACAGAAATATTCACGACTTGGGAGCTCATCCGAATACCGAACGTTTCTATTTCTAGGTAATGATTTCTGCCACACCTTACACATCATGGATTCAACCGGTGCCAGCGTAGTTGTCAACAAGAAATGTGCTAATAGTTCGGAATGTTGGTCATTAGGGGTGGGATGTTTAAAAGTGGATACGCAAACGGTAGGTATTTTTTAAATACGTGTAAATATTCTTAAAATTGAACACTAAAAGCTAAAACCTAAATTCCAGATTTGCGTTTCTTGCTGTGATGAACTCTATTGCAATGTCACCGTACCTTCCAATCAATCAGAGGCAATATTATCGAGTAAACGATCGAATCACAAAAACAAACAAAAATCTGTAGTGAATTTCAGCGCTAGCCATTCTATCGACGCTATACTTTCATTTTTCATACTGCTAACGATGTTCTATTGGTAAAAAAAAAGTTTTCGTTAGATGTTAAAATATAATCTACGTGTCGACGAAATAGATTCTATACATGTATAACTTTCATATCATATCAGATTCCTTTGTATTGACAGCAATCTTCCATTCACGTACCGTTTTTAGAATATTCGATGTTTGACGATAATATGTAAATTAAAAAAAAAAAAACTTTCATTACGACGTTGTATAAATTCAAACTTTGTAGCCAAGTTTATTTTTACATACGTGTTTCGTTCTAACTTTCATTATGTATTTTGATCGAGCCTTTCGTCAACATGAAATATTTAATATTTTTAAAGTTACCATTGATTATTTGCTTGTAAACGTGGTTTTCAAAGCCTTCGCTCTTTGTGATTTCAAGTATTATTTGTTGTATGTAATATGTATATGATTTGTTATAAAATATTACAGTTTATTATAAGCTTCAGCTGTCATAGCATAGCTTCTTATATTGTCGTTATGAATGCTATCGTTTATTGTGAGTAATTACCGAAAAAATGAGCATTTTTCGTTTTTAAAATGTAATTAATTATTTTTTCGCGTAAATGATAGATTTCTTAGATTTTAATCATTAAATAAAAATTGATTATACTTCGTGTTTGACTTTTTAATTTTTTTTATTTGCCTATTGGAATCGTAATCAGTTGGAAAATGTTTATTCCGAATATTTTGTAATTCAAAATTTGATATTAAACAAGAAAAAGACAAAAAAATTGATTCAAATTGATAAAAAAATCAATATAGAGCTAAAAACAATAAAAAAACGAAAAAATATTGAAATTGGCTACAACCAATCAGCGACTGTACTAAATCAGTTTGGCATTACTCAGAAATAAATTTTCAAAGTAGCAAAATAATGTATACGTTGTTTTGGTAACACTGATTAAAAAAACCGCCAAATGTTTGTTTAGTTTTGTTATCTAATCTAACACATCACGTTTCTTTCTTGATAAGTTCTAATTTGAGTGATTTTTACACTCTTTCTCTTGTTTTTCCTTATTTTAATTGCATTTCAGGAACTAATTACTTCAATAGTATCTTAATTTCACTCCCCGAAGAAATCCGTAAGTTGAGATCATTATTTTATCTAAATTAATGGTATTCCCATTTCACAATCTAATCATCACTGAAACACTTTTTTTGCAGAAATCAAGAACGATGAATCACATAACAGAATCGAAAAAGTATCTAAAACGTCGAATATTACAAAGAGAACTCGAAGGCTGTGAAGCAGGACAAACAGAGTTATTAAATTTATTAAAAGGAACAGTGGAATCAGGCCAGAGTAAATCTGTTATCGTATCAGGTTGTCCAGGATCAGGAAAAAGTGTGGTTAGTATTGTAACCATCGTTCTGTATTTCTTCAATTTTACCATTCTAAAACTTGGTGTTTTTGTTGAATAGATGGTGCAAAATGTACTCAACGAGATTGAAAGAGCTTACAAAGATAAATATTTTGTCATCAGGTTACATGGGCTTTTCCATTCCAATGATACATTAGCTTTTCAAGATATAAGTCAACAAATCGAAGCTGGTTTAGAATTACAAGATGATGAAGATGAAATTGTTTCCTCGGGTATATATGACTTTTTCACTTTATTGTGAAAGTACGAGTTGATTTTATGATTTTGCTGTAATGTTTCAGATATTTTCCCCATATTATTTCAAAAATTGAAGAATCTGTGTACAGCTGATGAAAATAATATTAAAACTGCTATATTCGTTCTGGAAGATTTTCATCGTTTTCAAGATTCGCAAATTTTATATTTTATGTTCGATACGATTCGAGCTGAACAGGTTGGAGATGTGATATTTACGAATTTTATTGAGAATAATTTATATTTTTAGTTTAATTTTAATGCATTTTGTACAGGTGCCTGCTTTTGTTATTGGTATAACAACACACGCCAATATTTTGGAGCTGTTTGAAAAACGAGTGAAATCACGATTCTCGCAAATTATAATTAATTTAAATCAAGAACGCACTTTGGATAAGAAAATAGCTAGTTTTATTAAACTTCTAACACTCGCAGAAGACTCGTGTTCTGAACCTTCATACGTCGTAAATTGGAATAAAAATATTCAAAAATTAGTCTCCCAAAAAGATGTGAAAGATTTATTAAAACAAATCTGTGATCAAAGTAACGATGAACGTTTTTTCACTAATTTCTTAGTAAGTAATTAATTTTTGCAAAATACTTTTAAGTCTCGAACTGATTAATAATAAGTTTGGTTTTTAGTTCAACAGTATTATACAAATAGACAAAGATAATCCGTATTTGATGAAGAAGCATTTGATCACATCTTTAACCTTATTGAATCCAGATTATAAAATAAATTTAATGAGCAGTCTTTCAACAGTGCAGCTCTGTTTGGTAATTTGAATTTGCATCGATATTACGAAATATTCCTTGTAAATATTTTCTTGAACCGATGTTTTTATTCAGATGATTGCAGCATATCACCAAACTGAATTATATAACGAGCCGTTTAATTTTGAAATGATTTATAAAAGATATTGCAACTTCGCTAAGACTGCAGAAGCTGTACCAAGTGTTCCTAAGCAATTGGCGTACAGGGCTTTCGAAACTTTAGTGGTGAATATTTGTCATTGGTAAATTAAGATTCGTTGGTTAATCAGAATTATAAGTGTTTTGTAAATTTCAGGATTTAGATTTGATTTGCCCGTTTTCCTCTGCTGCAGCAGAATCAGATTTACAAGAATTTGTTTTTCATCGATTAGCAATCTCGTGCGATGATTTTAGAGAAGGAATTAAAACTTATCCGAGTTTGTTACAGGATATTAGGATATGGAGTGAACACAGCGTAGCATAGATGAATAAAAATAGTCCTGGTGTATTCGGTTTTAATAATTAATTTTTGTTCATTTTGATAAATACGTTTTCAATGTCTTTTATGTAATAGTTGTTCAAGTCAGTGATGTGTTCTTTTATATTTAACAAAAATTTTGTATATTTTAATAATTTTATCAAACTTATAAAAACTGCAGTTTCATTTTTTTTTTTTTTTTTTTTTTTTTTTTTTTTTTTTTTTTTTTTTTTTTTTTTTTTTTAATAAATACCTGACATCCCAACAAAAATTCGTCAAGCTGTTATTCCTATTCTCAGCATAACACATAGAATCTCTTGTCGTATTATTGGCATAGAAAAATTTTCTGATTTCTAGGTTCTAATTTTTTGGACTAGGAAAATTCCAGAGATCACGCTGACTTTCAGAAATTTTGTCAGGCTATTTTCGATTTTCTGGAGCTAGACTTGAAAATTTTTTCAGATTTCAAACGATTTTTTGGATTTCATCCTAAATGCCAGTTGTCAAACACAATGTTACGAAAAAATGTGAAATTCAATTAAAATTTTCAAGAAAAACTGAAAAAACTTATTTTGTTTTCGACGTTTTCGGAAAAAATGTGATTAATCTACATTAAAAACAGTTAAAAATTAATTTTCAAAAACTGAAAATGAAATGTAAAAAACGAAAACCGAAACTGAAATATTTCGGTTTTGCCAACACTGCGGAAAACTGAAATAATTTCAGTTTCAGTCTCGTTTCTGTCTCAAAGAATCATTTCAGTTTCTAGTTTTTTTTCACCTTTGCATTCCTGATCAAACGTGACGTTGAAATGAAACAAATTGAAACTGAAACTGAAACCAATAACTTTTTCAGTTTCAAATTCAATTTCCAGCCGGAATGGAAAACTGAAAATAACTGAAACTTAAATGAAAAAACTGGAACTGAAAAAATGAGAACTGAGAACTGGAAACTTTAACTGGAACTGAAATCCAGGTTTGCTTGTATCGTTTAATTAAAAATAGAAAATATATGCATGTAGAAAGCTATAAAAGCGTAAATAATAAATATTGTATTGAAAAAAAAAAAAAAAATGAAAACTAAAAACTAGAACTAGAACTTGAAAACTACAAACTAGAAACTGAAAAACGCCAACGAGAAGTGAAAACTGGAACTTTATCATTTCATTTCAGTTTTCCATCCCTGATTTCCAGTTTTCAGTTTCAGTTTTTGATTTTTCAGTTTCAGTGTTTCACTTTTCAATTAATTTTTTTTTAAGTTTTCGTCGAAATGTCGTGAAAATTGAATATTATACAAAAATGGTTGTTTGAGATCGATGTTTAAAACATGTTTCAAACGACGTTTACATGTTTTTAACAAACTTGAGGAAAATTTCAATGTTTTTTTCAATTTTTTCGTCAAAATATTGGAAAAACTAATGAAAATCAGATCAAAAAACTGTTTTTTTAACAATGAAAAAAAACGTGTCTTAAACTTAAAAAAAACCGTTTTAAACTTTTTTCCGAAACTGAAACAGAAACCGAAACCGAAAAAAACCAAAGCTGAAATTATTTCAGTTTCAGTTTTTAATTTTTTTTACCTCATTTTTCAACGTAATTCAATTGAAATTTTCAGTGTTGGAAAAACCGAAATATTTCAGTTTCAGTTTTCAGTTTTTACATTTCAGTTTCGGTTTCAATTTTCAGTTTTTACATTACAGTTTCGGTTTCAATTTCGGTTTTCAGTTTTCGGTTTTCAGTTTTCAGGTTTTGAAAACTAGTTTTTTAACGGTTTTTATGCAGGTTAATCACATTTTTTTTTTCAGGAAACGTTGAAAACAAAATGAATTTTTTCATTTTTTTTTTGAAAATTTTAATTGAATTTCGCATTTTTTC
>FIZU01013223.1:0-11165 GCA_900064475.1 Pseudococcus longispinus | reverse complement strand
AGTTTTTACACCTCCCCAAACCATTGACCTCGAAATTGGATACCACTTTTCCTACCCTACCAGGACGTTAAAAAGTTGCAGATTGGTGAAAAATCGAGATTTTTGATTTTTAAAAAAATAAAATACCCTTCTTTGGGTACCAAAACCGAGCCAAAATGGCTCCTATTGATCCAAAAAAATTATTTTGATTGCAAAAATTGAAAAGTTTTAATTGCAGGGTGACCAACTTTCGATTTAAAAAAAAAACTAAAGTTTCGTAATTTTTCATAGTAAAAATCATTTTTTACCAAAATTTCAAGTTGTTCACCCTGCAGTTAAAACTTTTCAATTTTTGTAATCAAAAACATTTTTTTGGATCAATAGGAGACATTTTTGCCCGGTTTTGGTACCCAGCAAAGGGTATTTTTTTTCTTTAAAAATCAAAAATCTCGATTGGTAAAAAATGATTTTTACTATGAAATAATACGAAATTTTAGTTTTTTTTTTTTTTTTTAAATCGAAAGTTGGTCAGCGGTCTGTGGAAAGGATTTTTTGCACTGAAAAACCTAAACAACAAAAAATTGAAATGAAATGAAAAATCGAGCAGCAATAATAAAAAATCGTTTTTTTAAATCAAATTTGAACTTTTTTCAATTTTGCAATTTTGGCAGCAAAAAAGTGGCCAGAAATCAATTACCTCGGGCTGATTTTGGCAAAACCTCAAAATATGCAAGAAAAAAGTGAAAACTTGTCGAAATATGCACTTTTTATTTCTAAAATATGTATTATGTAAAATATGCAAAATGAAATTGGGCTCATTCGTCAAGAAATTTTATGAATCGTATAGATCCTTTGAAATATTCACTTTTTCTATATGCAATTTCATGAAATTCAAAGCTCTGAATATTAACAATATTTTAACACATTTTTCAGCAGTTCTTGCAATTTTATACTTTGAAATGGATACTGCTGGGAGGCCATTGCCATTTGAAATATGATTAAATCGGTCAAAAAATCACGAATAATTGTATATTATTGAAAGTGTTGTTAAAATGGTCAAAAATATCATAAAAATCAGCGTGAATTAAGTAAAAATTGTCAAAAAAATCATAGAAATTATTGAAAATATGGTTAAAAATTTTTTTGAAATAATTATCATAAAAATAGGTAAAAATATCGAAAATCTCGTAAAAATTAGTCAAGTTTTTCACAAAAATCATTTAAAATATGAAAAAAAAAATTCAAAAAGAATCAAAAATCAATTACTTTACCTATAATATTCTTAAAACGGTCCAAAAGTAATAAAATTAGTCAAAAATTTGTTAAAAATTGTTGAAATTATCATAAAAAATCATTTGAATTATGAAAAAATGATGCAAAAAAAAATCAAAATCGTCGAAAAATTTGTTACAGTTGGCGAAACTTTCACAAAAATCTTTAAAAATATTGTAAAAATGGTAAAAAAAATCGTATAATCCGTTAAAAATCTCATTTAACTATACACAAATTTTCACATTTTTCAAAATTTTCATGGTTTTTGCGTTGTTTTTACACATTTTTATGAAAATTTGTGAATATTGCAACGTTTTTGTGGGATTTTAACAATTTTTACAACATTTCCTACGATTTTTAGGAATATTTTTGTATTTTTTTTACGAGATTTTCTATACATTTTCAGATTTTTTTGATTTTTTAACGAAGTTTTCACTCATTTCATGAAAATTTGAGAAATTTTGACGGAATTTTCGACGATTTTATAATCCTTTGATCATTTTAACAACATTTTGAATAATTTTTTTTGAAAATTAAGACAATTTCAACAACATTTTTAGCGGATTTTTTAAAATGCTTTTTGTAATAACTTTAACCATTTTTTCGTGATTTTCGTCAATTTTTATGATTTTTTTAATGTTTCTTCGTGATTTTTTCCTAGTTTTTATGACAATTTTCATGTTTTATTTTTTTTGATAACTAGCAAGAATTATATATTTTTCAAATTTTACATACAGTTACATTTTTTTCTTGCTAAGACACCTCTCTCCCCCTCCTTGAATATTCATCCTGTTTTTTTTTGTTTTTTTTTTATTTTATTTTAATGTGCCATTTGTTATCAAAAAAAAATAAACATGAAAATTGTCATAAAAAGTTGGTAAAAATCATAAAAATTGTCGAAAATCACGTAAAAATTGTTGAAGTTATTACAAAAAGCATTTAAAGAAATTTGCCAAAAATGTTGTTGAAATTTGTCTTAATTTTCAAAAAAAATATTCAAAATATTGTTAAAATGATCAAAGGATCATAAAATCGTCGAAAATTCCGTTAAAATTCCTCAAATATAAATTTTTTTTAGAAAGAGCATTAAAAATATTTTTTTCTGCTTTTTAGTCGTTGATAGGGGGATGCTTTTTGGAACCCTTCTCCCCTATAAATACGCCACCCTTCACAACGACATGGCTTGCATTTTGAGGTGGTCAAAGAAAAAAGTTTCATTTTGTCCCTATAAAAATTTCTGAAACTACTAAAGCTCCATATTGCCATTTGCCAATCGTAAAAATATGATATTTTTTCAGCTTAAATAACTCACAAAATCAGAACATGAAAAAACTAGCAAAAGGCAATTACCTTTTGTTCATTTATTGAAATTTTGATTGAAATTCGTAAATACGAGTATTACATATTTTTTTATTGAAACATTTTTGGCCTGAAATAATTTGAAAAGATGTGTTTCCAAACTTCACCTGTTTCACTGAGATGACCTGATTCGTGGAGAAATATAACTTTTTAGCTAACGAGTTTGCAAATATGATACGCTAAAAAATATTTTTGGTCGCCTTAATTATCAGCAAATAATCGTCATTTATTTGGTCAAAATCCATATGGATCTGATACCAAACTTCTTTGGGCTTTTGCCATGGGTTCATGAAATGTGACTTTTAAAAGGTTCCTATGGCGATTGCTTGACAATTTGCACATTGTTTGACTATTTCAGTGAATTTAAGATAAATTTTTGACCACTAGGTAAATAAAACTTCTGACCAAAGAATTGGTTTTCTCATTGCCAAAATGTTGGCTGACGAATCACAAAAAAACTGGAATAATTTTTAGATTCCTGGAACACGTTTTCTATTTACGAATGTACCTAACACCGTCGTTGAAAGAGTTAATTAAAAATGGTAAAAATATCAAAATTATTATGCTTATCACTAGGCATGTTTGATAACAATTCATACAAATCGATTAAATAGGCCATAAAATTTGTTGAAAGAAACGTGCAAGATTAAATTGCCATTTGATTTTTATACGTTGAAAAAAGTTATAATGAAATTTTCGACATTTTAATGAATATTTTCAAGTATTTTTATAGCATTACGCGAGTGTAATATTGTGTTTGCGATATTTCAATTGATATGAGTACTTAACAATTGAAATTTTCAGCGGTTCAAAGTTTTATTCAAATTGGAAAGAATGTATCCGGATTATCCTCTCTGCAGCGATTTTCTCGTATACTTTATAAAAGCAGACCACTCGACATTCCACGAACGTGAAAAAAAAAACAGTTTTTAAACGTAACCTATAAATACCTATTTCATTAGGTGATATATTTGAAATCGGGTACGTTGCGTCGTAAATTAAACGTAAATGGAAAATAAAATCGTCTAGAGGATAATTTATCGGCCAAAGGATGATAAACAATTGGAAATCACGAAAATTTGAATCGTACCGTCGTGCTTCTGGTTTTCTATACGTATAAAAAAAAAACGACGATTTATACGCCATCGTCGCAGACAATACCTTAAAAATACCGCTTAGCTAAATGGCTGCAAAAAAAGGAAAAAAATTAAATATATTTTTACATTTATTCGAACGACGGTGCGGTGATTTTCGAATGCGAATTATTTCACGTCTTTGGCGGAACCCATTGCGAAGCTTTTTCTTTTTCGGTGTTTCGACGCGGCGCAAAATGCAAAATACGATAGTTATGATTCGCATTTAAATTAAGGGTGAAAGCCAGACAACCCTCGGAGGACAGTTCAAATGAATTCATTTCCAGTTGAATAAAACACAAGCCGAAGCCAATGTGTATGAAAACAAGTAACGAAAACGGTTCTTTTCCTTTTTTACTCTTTTTTTATACACCGAACCGAGTTAACCGCCAAAGCAGGCGAAATTTCCGATGCAGTTTTCAAGTACAACGCAGCTCGCAGCTGTTCTTATGTGGTACGAATTCGGCTACGCCAGCATTCGCGACGTTGTTAAATTTTCGAGATAACTCGGCCATATTGTATATGCTGAGCTACAGAACGTCATAATTTACATATCTGCTCGGTTTCATCGCGCACGCCATCGCAACTGCATGATCTTTGGCGTCTTAATACCTCATCGCGATGCTGTTCCTGTTGTTACATCTGCATCGAGTTTACGAGGTTCGCGTATATGGGGTGAAATTTAGCGAAATAAGTGATTAAGGCTCGGCTTGACTCGGCGTGAAAATATCTAATTATGCGTCGTCTCGCCGCACTTCCCCGGTCACCAGCGTTATCGCGAATCAAGCAATTAATTTCTCATTCTTATTTACGTTCGGGCACGTACCAACGTTCGACCACACCCAAGTATCTGTGTTGGTCGAATGCTTCGATTGGGTTATTACAAATGCCATCTAGTTACATTTTGATCGATTTTTTGTAGCTTTTTTGCCGTATAGAAATTTTCTCGTGCGAGGGTGGACTGGACATGGTATGAAAATGTTTAGTATTTACATTTTGCAAAAGTTTGTCCTAAGTTTTTCCATACATATTGCGAAATTGACGAGATGCGAGGGGCGGTCTGCTGCATTCTTCGAGCATATAGTTGTATTCGAAGTTGTAAATATATTTGTTCGAGTTGAATGAAAGTCCGGCATGGGAATGTAGAGAGATTGATGCTGCGGAGGTCTCGAAAAAGGTAAGTGGAATCTGGAATAGGGCAAGAACAAGATTTTAATTGATTTACGAATAAAAAGTACAAGTATTTTTTTAATTGTTATGACTTATAATCAACGTTGGTTATTTTATTGGCTGTCATAGGTCAAACTAGATGTGATGTTTTAAAAAATCTTGATGAAATTCAAGATTAGAGTTAGGTATATGTTTTTTTTGTCACAAGTGCTTACTTGATAAAAAGTGGCTGTGATGTTGGACTTGAGATTGTCTAAAATCATGTACAAATTGACGTAAGTTGTAAGAGAAAAAATTACTTAAGTTTTTCTTTAAATGAGTAGCTAGCTCAAATTTGGGGTTTTGCCTATTAAATGTTTCAATAAACGGTTGGCTGAGTTGAACATTACTTTTGGATGAAATATCCAAAAATTCCTCCATTCGTTGGCAGTTGACTAAATATCATGGCTATTCAATTGTAAATAACTTTTCCTTTCTATGGCTCTATCGATATTTGAATAAAATCTTATTTTTCTAGGCTGTCCAACAGTCCTGCAAATCCTGCGAAAGTCCTGCTTTTTGCTGGAACGTCCTGCTTTTAGGTCAAATTACGTTAAATGTCCTGCTCTTTTCAAGTTCTTCCTAAAAAAAGTGTCATTTATTTCAATTTAAGTGAAAAATTACAAGTTGAGCGAAGTGGAGAATTGTTGCTATCAAACGTGTGATAATTAATTTTTGAAAAGTCGTCAGTGGCAACCCTGTCAATGAGACTGATTGATATCGTAAATCGTACTACGTATTTTTTTGGGGTTTCCTTTTTGTTTTTTAATATTTTTTTGAAAATTACAAATTTTTTATAGAATTTTTTCTGATTTTGTGAGAATATGATTTTTATGGGGGGGGGGGTCACATTTTGAAAAAGCGTTCACAAATTTCTAATTTTCGACTCTGATCTCCATTACGGTTCAACTCCCTGCTGGTGATACTTGAATGGTTTTTTTTTTCGTATTTTTGCAGAAGTGCTTTGATTTATGGTGCTATTAGTTACTAATAAAATAATTTAGATTATTCGAATATTCCAATTGTAATCCAATTCGATTAACAGTTTGATATACCCATTATGATTTTCAATTGCCATTGCCATTATCAAAAAATTACGAATTAATGGTTAAAATATTGTAAACATTTTTGGGATTCTCATAAAAATTATTACATAAAAATATGATAAAAATAACCAAAAAGTTATGAAGGTTTTCAAAAATGTTGTCGAAATTGTCAAAATATTCACAAACATCACTCATCAGCAAAAATAGTTTAACAATCATCAAAAAATCATTAAAATTGTCGAAAATTTCGTTAAAATTGCTCAAATTTATATAAAAATTAGTAAAAATTTCGTTAAATGGATCAAAAAAAATTCATGAAAATGTCGTGAAAAATTGTAAAACTATGCATAAAAATCGTTCAAAAATATTATAAAAGTAGTTAAAATACCGTTAAAAAGTTGAAATATTTTCAAATTTTAATCAGTAAAAATGACGCAAAAATGGTGAAAATTTTGGAAAATGTTGAGAAAATCAAAGTTATTATGAAATTTTTGACTGTTTTAGTGATTATTCGATCGTTTTTACGATATTTTTACCGATATTTATGACAATTTCAACAATTTTTACGAAATTTTCGACGAATTTCATGACTTTTGCAGCATTTTTATAATATTTTTTACCGATGTTAGCAGATATTTTGAAAAAAATTTCTTACTTTGAATAATTTTTTTTTGAAATTTTTGACAGTTCTTACGAGATTTTTGACAGTTTACATGATTTTGTGGTTTCATCAACTATGACAACTTCAATAATTTTGAACACATTTTTAACAATTTTCATGATTTTTTGATCGACTAAATGATGATAATTTCAACATTTTTACAATTTTATTTGAGCCATTTTTAATATCTGAAATTTTCCAGTCCAAAAAGGTCATCCAATGTAACAAAATTTCTATGATTTGTATATGTGTGGGGGGGGGGGGCAAAAAAATTGTTGATGGAGTAATAGAAAAAAGTAGTGCGCATCGAAATGTCTGATTCTGTGATATTTTGAAATGTAATTGACTTTCCATTGAAATGCCAAATTGTGATACGGATATTTGTTAGATTAGGTACAATAATTTTTATCATGAATTGTATCAATCTTGAGTAATTTCTAATAATTATTCACAGATAAAACATGAAAATTTCAATTTTTTAACTGTACGAAAAATTTTAACAAATTTAGTGCATGCTATTTCAAAAAAATTGGCAATTATTTTATGGATGCTTGAGAATGACTTTGATCCATTAGAACATTCTTTGGACGTTTTCAAATACTTCTGCAATATTTCAATCAATTTTATCAAAATTTTTCAATGTTTTTATAATTTCATCAGCTTTTATAAAATTTAATAAAGTACATACGAGTATTCCAAGATTTGAAATCTTTTTTAAAACATTTTGAAGTACTTTATTGGTAACTTTTATAACGGCGTGAATGATTTTTGCGATAATTCAAACCGATCAAGTGTTCCAAATTTCACAAGAACGT
Source organism: Pseudococcus longispinus (assembly GCA_900064475.1). Lineage (NCBI taxonomy): Eukaryota > Metazoa > Arthropoda > Insecta > Hemiptera > Pseudococcidae > Pseudococcus > Pseudococcus longispinus. Next base: position 3,691 of record FIZU01013223.1, on the reverse strand, counting down.
TAAAAATTTTCATAAAAATCATTATAAATAATATGATGAAAATGGCCAAAAAATAATTATAGCCGTGAAATATATTGTTAAATTCGTCACAATTTTTACAAAAATCGATAAAAACATTCTAAAAATTGTTTAAAAATCATTGAAATGGCCAATTATGTCATTAAAATGATCGAGATTTCCATAAAAAAAACATCTGAAATATTGTAAAAACGGCCAAAATATCATGAAAATGTTGTTAAAATTTAATAAATTTTCATAAAACACTCAAAAAATACCCAACAATATTCCAAAAATCGTTGAGATTGAAAAAAACGTATCAATAGTGATAAATTTTCATTAAAATAGCGAAAAATTGGTAAAAAAATCATTAAAATTTTGGAAAATGTTGTGAAAAATATAACAATTTTCACGAAATTTTTTACGATTCTCATGATTATATTGATCGATTTTACAAAATTTTTAGATTTGTAAAAATTTCGAGCATTTATACAATTTCCCTTGTTTTTTCATCACTTTTTAAAATGGATTTTATAACAATTTCAACCTTGTTTACAAATTTCTGAACAGTTTAATTGATATTTTGCCGAAATTTTTCACAATTTTCATGCTTTCTGGACCATTTTTACAATATCTTGAATGATCATTTTTCATTTGTATCGATTTTTTGACATTAAACGTCATGCCAGTGAGCCGATGGCGATTTTTTTGCATTTCTGGCATTACTGTTTCAACAATAAATTATAAATTCACAATTCCATTGCAGTCTTTCTTTACCATTTCGGAAGAAAATTTCGATAATCAAAAATTCTAAGTAACAAAACCCAGAAAATTCGTCAATTATTCAATAGACTTCATCTTTGACAGAATTTCGTCAGATTTTTCAATTTTTAATTTCAAATATATCTAGTTACCTAATTTATTGCTGCTGGGGGGGGGGGGGGGGGGGGGCTTGAAATCAACACACAGGTAGTTCAGGTCAGATATCTTCAACCCATATTAATTTTTGTTGTTTCATAAATTGAATCTTAAATGGTAATTCGCTCTCATGCCAGAAAATTCGCCTCTATAAATATTTAACCGACTTCGCGGGTCATTTAACAAACCATAGAATATTGCTATTACTTTTTAGTAAACTGGGGGGCGAGACGTAAATATCTCTTCGATAAGTATATAAATACAAAAAAAAAAACCAACAACAACAACCACGCAGCAACACGGGTATCCAGCATTATTATTTTAATCCGACTAAAAATGGTTTTCTGCGTACAATAATCGATTATGAAAGCCATTAGAAAATAAAAGTTATGGCGTTAAAAAGTTGGTTTTTGTTTCTTAATGCTTTGAAAGCTGTGCGAAAATTTCAGCGTCATGTTTAACGATTTAATAAGCGTGTTTTAACGCAAAATGCATTATAACGAGACGCTCGCCGTATAAATATCAACGCATAGTCGACTCGTATATACGACTAAAGGTCAAGATAAGAGAATTCTCTACGAACCCCTGTATATTTTTACACATAAAAAATACCTCGTAACGCGTTTAGGGTAATAATGAAATTCTACCCCCTTTTTTCCTTTTTTTTTTAATGATTCCTTAATATTAATAATAATAACGTACAACGAAATATTTTTTCGCCTGCGTAGGAACGAGCAGGGCAAAAAAAAACTCGCCCTTTTATAAAGTTCACGATTTCGCAGACATTTTAACATTTGATCCGGCAAAGCCGAGAAAGAAATTTTTTAAAAAGATTACGAATAAATTATATTCCGCGAGCAAATCGTCTACGTGGAGTGAAACGATTGTACGCGTCTAATTAGGTTTCAACGTGAACGATCGTCTTAAAGCTCTTGGAATATTTCGACTTTCGTCTGCTGCGCGAGGATACGAAAAATGAGGGAATATTTGTACGTATACGATGGGAAAGTCAAAGATGTAAAATGCGATGTAATTTCTTATCAAGTTCGCTCCTCGCGGCGAATTTGAATTTTTGCCAAATTCTCGTCGACGACGTGGCGCGGGCGCGACGTGCAAAAAAGGAAACACATTTCACGTATACTCGAAAAACGACGATTAACTTTCGAACGCGCGAATGCGTTTTTCGAAATTTAACGAACGAATTGTTTTTTTTTTTTTAGCCGAATACATCGCGAGTTGTTTTACGAATAAATCAAAAAAAATAGCCGTATTTCCATAATGTTCATTTTATAAATTAAATTTTAACCGTGGTAGAAAAATAAATTACACGATGTGCGTACGTATAATGTACGAGCCAGTGTGTTGCCTTTGGTGCACCATCCAGCGCGCAAAGATGGATGATGACGCTGGCTCGTAATGTATACGTAGCATATACGAAATAGAGAGTGAAATTAGGTCTCATATAAACGGATAGTTTACGTAAGCCATTTTTTACATAAGAATGAAATAGCTGCAGTTTTTTTTTTTTCGCTTTCGAGGGTGCTCGCGAAAATCGTACGAATTGCGAAAAATTTTTCGTCGTATTTGGATCGCACATGTATCTGCGTTCCGGTGAAAAAAGAAAAAAGAAAAGAGGTAACGAGTTGGAATTTTTCTCTCGCAGACCTTAATTTGCATTTGTTCACTTAGCTAAAAAGGTCTTCGGTTGCGAAAAGTTTTGCGTCGAGTTCTCGATGACCGTCATTTGTCGAATGGCAAAAAATTTCTCAAGTTTTTCGCCCAGCAAGAAGAGTAGGAAAAACATCAATAACAATCAGATCAATTTACTGGAAACGAATGTCGCGTCGCCTCGCTTTCTATATCCAACTAAAAATACCATATTCTTTTTCGGGCTTTTTATAATAAAACTTTCATAACGTATTTTACCATCACGCGAGCTTTCTTCTTTCGTCCGATATACTTTGTCCGCGAGACAGTGTAACCTGTGACGTGAACTGAAAATAAGGCCAATCAACCCGGGCACACCTACGCGTGCACACTGATGTAGGTATACTATGTACGTTATATATAAGTAAACGTACCTATCGACCTTAACCGTCTAATGTATCATATGTTGGTTCTGGGTCTGATTGTATGAGCTGTACACGTATTTTATTCCATTCGTAGAGTTTCATTTGAAATTGAGACAATGCTACGGGTATTTTTAAACTCGTGTATTTCTCACGTACTTACGGTTATCAGCGGCAGACCAAACCACAAACAGAAGAAAAAAATGAAACCGAGATATCATCTGGAGGGAAACGCTTTGAAATCGCAGATGTTTTTTACTAAATCTGTCGTTCGTGTTAATTCTTGTTCCAAGAGGAGTATAAAAGCAAGATGGGACAATTATCAAGTGTGATTTAACCATTTTTTACTGAAATATCGAATTTGATGGGAGGAGAATGAAACTCTTTCGATGTTAAAAGCTCTCATTTGTGCAGAAAAACATCGAAGACGTCGAAAAGGAATTTTTGTAAAATTGATTAAAAACAATGTAAAAAATGCAATTTCCCTACATTTCAATCAGTTTTTGTTTCCTTTTGGGTAATTTCAACAGTAAGGTCAAATGGGCATTTTAAGCTGTCTAAGTTGCATTTTGGTAACCCCTTTCAGAGGTGAAATTCTGAAAAAAATATATATTGTGTATTTAGTCTAGATGTATAACCCCATATTATTGTAGAACTTGATATCGTGGTGCGTCATCTTCAAAAATGCAAAAAACCGATTTTTTGGT
>FIZU01013216.1:0-12669 GCA_900064475.1 Pseudococcus longispinus | reverse complement strand
AGGGGGGGGGGGGGGGGGGGGGTGGAGGATCGACCTGTAAATATTGTACATTTTTCATGTCCGTAAATTCCGTCACGAAATTCCTTAACGATGATTTTTTGACATTTTAAATTTTAAAGATAGTGCTGACTTTTAGACACTTTGACAGACAAATAATTTAGACTTTTTGAATTAGGAAAATTCTAGAAATTAGGGTAGGTAACATACCATATTTCGTCAGACAGACTTCTAGGGTTTTGAAAATTTCAGATATTACGCTGACTTTCAGACATTTTGTTGGACTATTTTGAATTTGGAAACATTTTCAGATTTCTACTAAATTTTTGTACCGACTTGGAATTGGATTTCAAAAATTTTTCAAGAAAATTTCATTATGAAATTCACTTACGAAGATCCATTACAATGGCTTTTAGACATTTTGTCTGACTTTTTTAAATTTGGAAAATTTTTTAGAATTCAAATAACTGTTTGGGCTTGAAAAATTTCAAATATCACTTTATAAACTTGAAAAATTCAATGAGCAAAAGCATAGAATGGATCTATTTGTTGTCATTTTGACAATTTTATCAACATTTTCAATTTTTGAATTTTGAAGGGAGGTGAGCACGAAATGTAATATTACTTTGATGCTCTCGTCTCTCAGTCACCTTCTTCCTTTGCCTTTTCCACAGTCATATTCTTTATCCTCCTCTCTTCAACGAACAATCACCTACTTGTGCTCAAACGTTTGAATGAAGCCAAGGGAATCCGCATTCTCAAAGCACTCAATCATTTTTAAACTCGATAAACTGATAATCCAATGAAAAAAAAGTCTCAAAAGTCCTATCAAAACCAATTTTTTCCAACCAAGCTCCGAAAAGTTTCAACACCGCAACCATTCAGCCTCCTGTCATGGATTCATTCATCAAAACACACTGTTACCATGACGATACTATGTTGACTAATGTTCTTATAGGTATTATTATTATCCTTTCAACGCACAACACGCGCTGCTCCCCCGCTCGAATTAATCTTACGGCATTCGCGTAGGACGCGCGTTCTTTCCGCTCTAAAATGTCAAATACGTATCGATGGATTCGACCAACTGTGCAAGCCCAGATGATCAACGCGATTCTCTCGAATGCACCTCGGTCGCGGTCACAGACGATGGCGCGTCGCAAAACCGCCATGTGACGAAATCGCCATCGCCTCGGCGGTCGCCGATGGTTAAGAAACGAATCGACAGCAACGGTAAGTGTTGCTGCTCCGCTCCTGGGTTCAGGTCGAGGAGTCAGCAATCGGATAAGAAAAACTTGTACAGGACTTATTCGTCGTTTGGATTCAAGTGAGTAGGATTTTCCAATTGATTGACACACAAGGGGGTGAATTTTTGCCCAATCGTGCACCTTTTGTTGAAGGAATCTGAACAAGAATCGAAGCCAGTCTCATTGGTCGTTGAGCGAGAGCACTTTTAAAAGCTGGTCCGACGAGAGATGCGATAAAAAAACAAATTGCGAGACTAAAAGGTACGAGTTGGCCGATTTTCAAAGATGTATGAAACTATTAGGAGTCGCTAGTTCCCAAGAGAATATGGAACTATCGCAGCATCGCAGAATACCAGATACCAAGTAATATTTCCAAATTGATAATGATACTTGAACGAAATAAGCATAAATTATTTTCCCTTTTGATACGAGTTTGTTGTTCTCCCCTCAGAAAAGTGAAACCGAAAATTATTACCAGGCTTACGAGCAGCACGGTATCTCTAGAAGATATACAAGACGCAATGTTGAACGATTTTGAAAGAACTCATACAGTCGGTGAGCATTTTTCTACGAAAATAATTCATGTTTGGAAACCACGTAATATTAAATCGAGCACGATGCAAAATTATCGCACTTAATTTTAATTTATGCATGTGCCAATGGCACCACATACAACATTCATTTACATACATTGCAGATCCGCGCAATCGTTCCTTCCTAGCTCAAGCAGTGTACGAAAGGTGGTATTTCAATAAAATGCAGGAGCGTAAAAAACAACGCAGAGAAGTAGACTTGAAAAACGAACTGATGCGCGTGGAATTTGAACGAGTATGGTGTTTCATTTTTCAAAATTCAAACAATGCTCGAAATTTTTCGCAAAATTAGACATTTAGGTATCGCTCATTTTTAGATGAGATGCGAACAGAAGCTGAAAGCTGAAAGATCATATCAAGAATGGATGGAAAAAAAGAAGAAAAATAAAGATCCATCGCCCAAGTCGAATACTGCTGATAAATCTAAGAGAAATTCCGATAGAAGGTAATTCTCATCGAGTAAATAGGGAGAATGACACTGATTTCGTAGTTAAAATTGCAGCCTGGAAGGGTCGAGGGTCCACTTGAGTGAGGTCTGGAAAAAATGACGAACAAAGGCAAAATCCGTGACACTGGAATGAAATTTTACAAACAAGACGACCCACTTGAAACTAAAAATATTAATAAATTTTTTTCAAACAAAGAACGGGAGAATCAAAAATTCAAACCCCTTTACCAGAAGCATAGTCAGATAGGAATTAAAAGAGGGAGGGAGGTGGGGGAAGGGGGTCTTCGCGAAAAAAAAAATCAAAGTTCACTTAAAAAACAAAATATCCATTATTTTATCAAAATAAATAAAAATGATTGTGGCCGCGTGCGAGGCGAGGGCAAAAATTTTCCTAGTAAAGGCATTCAAAAGCTGAAATTTTATACTTTTTCCAACCGAAAATTTGAAAATTTTTTCAAGAAGTGATGAGTCATTTGTTTCAATTGTTATATTGTGCGGGACAGGAGCGGGAGGGAGGGGGGGTTGAAAAATACGAATTATTTTATAGAGGATGCATATTTTTATCTTTTGAAAAACTTCATCATTTCAAAAAAAATTACAGCATATGAAAAAAATCATTTTCTGATTTTTGGAAAAAGTCTGACAAAATGTCTAAAAGTCAGCGCAATATCTGAAATTTTCCAAGCTCAAAAAGTCAATGGAAATCTGAAAATTTTTCAAATTCCAAAAAGATCTGACAAAATTTCTAAAAGACAATTTTCCAAGTTCAAAAAGTCTAAATTATTGGTCTGACAAAATGTCTAAAAGTCATCATTATTTCTGAAAATTTTCAAGTTCAAAAAGTCAATAAAAATCTGAAAATTTTTCCGAGTCCAAAAAAGTCTGACAAAATATCTGAAAGTCATCGTAAAGAAATTTCATGGCAGTTTTTACAGACACGAAAAATGGACAAAAAATTTTAGACAAAATTTTAGGATTGACCGCAGTCATAAGACATATTTATGTAAGCATGTCAAAAAGTCATAAAAACGTCGAAAACGTTGTTAAAATGATTAAAAACTTCATAAGATGCAATTTTCGTAAGAACAATGAAAAGTTCATTAGGTCTCAAAAATTTCGAAAAAATTTTTAGAATATACAAAACAATCAATTATGTTATTTTTACCATGATAGCATTTTTTTAAAAATTTTTAGAACATTTGATATGATTTTCATGACCTTTTGATCATTTAAACAATTTTTTATTGATTTTTTGAAAATTTCAACAATTTTAATGACTTTTTCTTCAATTTTAGTGATTTTTGACTGGTTTATGATATTTTGAATCATTTTGATGAAAATTCAACAACATTAATAAATATTTCTATTAATTTTATTGATTTTTTGAACCAGACAATTTTAACCCAAAATATTACAATTTTGACAAAAAATGGCGATTTCGACCAAAACTGATGATTTTGACCAAAAATGACAGTTTTTACTTTGAAATGACAATTTTGACCAAAAATTCATAATTTGAATTTAAAAAAAGACAATTGATGAAAAACGGAGATTTTGAACAAAAATGACACTTTCTACCTTGAAATGACAATTTCTACTTTGAAATTCTAATTTTTGTCCAAAAAATGATAATTTTGACATAGATTAACAATTTTGACAAAAAATGACAGGTTGGACTAGAAAATAAAAAAATGACAAAAAACGATGATTTTGACCAAAAATGACAATTTTGGCTGAAAATCGAGAATTTTAACCAAAAATTACAATTTTGAACAAAACTGCTATTTTTTACAAAAAAATACGATTTTGGCCCAAAGTAACTGTTTTTACACTGAAATGACCACCTTTACTTTTAAATGACAATTTTGACAATAAATTGATGACGATTTTGAACAAAAATCATTTTAGACCAAATCACATACATTTTGTCAGACTTCATGAAACTTATAAAAATTTTGAATACCTATGCAACGCCAATATTTTTTTTGATGTCATTTTTCCAAAAGGGTTTGGTTTCTTTTTTCCATCAAATTTTATAATAATTTTTGCTAAAATATTTTTATACTTTATCAAAGAGAAATCGGTTCCTACGTAACAGCAGCTAGGGAAATAGGCCGTTTCGCAGCCCAGCCGCCTGGTTTACTCATAAAAATCCGTTACGCTGACTTTTAGATATTTTGCCTTTTACGAATATTTTAACAATTTTATTGACATTTTCGACAATTTTTATGGCGTTTGGCCCGTTTTATCATGTTTTTAATTATTTTTTATAAAAATTCAGCAACGTTTACAAACATTGTTTTTCATTTCAATGATTCTTTAACCAATTCTACGGTTTTTACCTATTTTTATGACAGTTCGCAATATTTTAAGATTTTCAGCAATTTCTATGATTTTTTGACCACTTTTACGACATTTTTGATGATTTTTATACAAATTTTCAATATTCTTACAAATTTTGAACTACTTCGAACAATTTTTACTGAATTCGCGTCTTGATTTGTGACAAATTATGGGTTCATCCGAAACCTACGAAGCATCGCTCATTTTTCTATCCATGTACATAATTTTCTAGTTTTTCAAACAATGAGAAGTGGGAAGGGAACCCTGCCAACATCATTTTAAAAAAAAATTATCTCACATTCGTTTTACGAGATATCCATACATATTCGTCATACGTTTCAGATTCATACCGAAAAATTCCGAAAAAGAATACGTGAAATGGAAAACCGCGAAAACCGAAGAATTCGAGAAAAAAAGACACCAATGGAAAGAGCAAAAAGAACGCGAAAACGAAGAAAAACAACGTAAAAAAGTCGAAGCCGAAAAAGTAACATATTTTCTATAAATTCTTCCATCGCCATCGAAATTCCTTCAATTCGACATTTCACATCACTCTGTTCTCAAAAGGCCTACCAAGCGTGGAAAAATAAGGTCAGCGAAGACCTAAAGAAAAAACTCGAATTACAGCGGAAACGTGAAAAAGAGAAAAAAGACGAAGAGAATCGTAACAAAATGGAAAAAGAAAAAGAAGCTGTTACCTCGTTCAACGCTTGGAAACAAAATAAATTACAACAGATGAAAAACACTCGAGATAAACAAAAGTACGACGACGTGTTAATTACTTCGTAAAGTGTTTCTCTCTCGTGCCCGGCTTTCAATTGCAAATCGAATTTATACGTGTTGGATGTTGCTTTTCAGATTCGAATCAAAATTGAAAACCGAATCGCGCACTCAGCGTATTGCCGAGAGATTATACGAAGCTGAACAAGCCTTCTACGAGTGGTTAGATTCGGTAGATAAGCGGATTAGCTCGGCCAAGTAGGATTTTCGCGACGAACGAGATATCGGGAAGCGAAAGGTAGAGACGAAACCATACTTTCTTTTCACTTTATTAGCAACTGGAAATCGAAAAGTAGATACGAAAAAGCCATAAAATCGTATAGAAATAACGCCTCGTTGATAAGTAGGTATCTATACTCTTCGATACGATAACTTCTTTCAGCTATCGAGGCTGAAAAAGAAAAAAAAACCTCGATCGAGCATTTACTAAATTACATACGTACTTATATTTGGAAAGAATCACATATAAAAGATCTCTATTTTCATTTGCAATTATCACAAAAGCATTAGTTGTAAATTTGAATAGAAATTTCTTATAAAAATCGCCCATATACAAACGATCGTAATACCTATTTAAATGTATGTAAATATTTTAAACTTATCGAAGCACAAAACAACTTGCAGCATTCGAATCTTCGACGGAGACGAGCAGCAAAAGCGGTAGAAATTTTCTTCAAAAGTTATAAGCGAATTTTTCACACTGATGCGAAAAGAAAAAACCAGCTGGCCGATGGCAATGTAAAAAATAACCCACTACTTCCCTAATTACTAACGCACGGCTAATTATGTACCCATATAATTGCGCGAATAAGCTTCTCGGGAAATGTTATCTTTTTTTTTTTGTTACATTACTTTGTACGTTCATTCTGTATTCTATGCTTTTTATCTTTTGTTTCGTGTGTTTGATTGTTTTTTTCAATTTTTATAAATTATACCGAACATTTCGACTTGCAATACTTTATATTGAAAATAAAGAATTGTGAAGCACGAATGTTTAATCGAATAAAAGCAGTCATTTTTTTCTTTACAATTAAACTCTCATCTAAAGCACCACGTTTACTATCTCACTACACTTAGGCCTATTATTAATTGAGATAAATATCCTGAGATTCGATTAAAAGTCAATACCAACCCTAAAGAGCAAAAAGCATCAATGGCATCGACCAAATAGCAAAACAATACTGTAAAAAAAACCACAAAAATTGAGAATATTCTCTCATACATTGTCAAGACGAAGGAAGAAAGAAGAAAAATCGTGATTATGGTAAAAATAATAGTAAGATGATCACACTATAGCGCAGTCTTAATGCACACGTATACACACACACACAAAAACGAGAAAATTTTTTTTTTAGAAAAAAGCGATCAAAAAAGGGGGAAAAACCGAATAGATGCGCGAAAAATAATACACGTAGCATTTGCGCCGCAGATATGTTACCCGAAAAAAAAGATACATTTTTACAATATTATACGATTTCAGTTGAGAGAGGGTTCGTTCTATCGATGGATTTTCCCCCCTCTCGTTATCTCTAGTACGTTTCGACAGAACATTCGTCCGGTTCTAGGGTCAATAACCAGTTGAAAATCATCATATTTCGATCGTATTTGGATAAAGGTTGCCCCCGTTCTCTTTCTACATCGTTTATGGTCAGTCTTTCCTCAGTAGTGTCTAATGCGGTGGTATTTTTCCACTGGCGGCGAGCCACCGATGAGACTCCTGGTACCGAGAGTCTGTTCGAGGCTGTGCTCAGCTTCGAATGGTCGCCGCAGCCTACGGTCGAGTTGCGATTCTCTTGCAAGTTTCCGCTGGCTTTTGTACTGGCAGCCGCCTCCATTTCTAGCTTGTCTAGATTGAATTCGCTTTGTGAGAGTCTTTCTAGAGCTTTGTAGGTGGTCATTAGACGACGTCTGATGTAGTGCTGTCTGACCTACGGATAGGTAAATAAAAGTTATGAAAGATTATACGTATTAAGGTAGTTGATTACGCTATTGATGGAATTTGGAAGACTGTCGAAGGGCTGGGGACGCCTTTTTTCCTCGGAGATGGGAAATTTTCAGGTATAAGCAGAATGAGAACTCGTTCGATTTTTTTCAAATAAAATTCCAGACCTGATATTTGTTTTGATGTCAGCTTTTTTTCAAATAAATAAAAAAGATGAAGTTTTCCATCTGACAAGTAGGTACCTAGTCACAAATGTACCTACTTATCACACGAATTTTTCAAAATTATTGGTGAACATTTTTGGCGATAGAAGTATGGCAGAGGGGAGGGGGCTCGCACATGCGTTTTCTTTTTTACTTATTGAAGTTCCTAACAAGAAAAATAAAAAGGTTTGATTACGTGAGTCATAACAGGAGTCCCTCAGGCCCGTCGAGAAGGGGGAGGGGGTGTAAAGGGGGCGATTTGCCTTGGACCTCAAATTTGTGGATGGACCCACGAAGTGAAGGACCCTTGACTGAAAAATTTTAGAAAAAAACGATGAAATTTCTGCTTTAAAAAATATTATTATTTTTTTTTAAATTTTTTTACCAATTCTTACGAATTGAATATTTTTTACTCCAAAAAATTGTGTAAAGACAAAATGAAAAAAAAATAAAAATTTTTTGAATTCGCTGCAGCAATTGCAATTTATCCTATACTAGGCGGCTCCATCCCCCTAGCTGACGTTAATATGTGTTACTCATTTTTAATTTCGATGGAAATATTCTCAGAATTTTATCTAAGTTACTTTTGACCAAAATCGTAATTTTTTTGTAAAAAATACCAATTTTGGTCAAAATTATCATTTTTTGTCAAAATTTTCATTTTTTTGGTCAAAATTATGATTTTGAAGTAGAAATTGTCATTTCATGGTAGAAAGTGTCATTTCAAGTTAAAAATCGTTATTTTTGGTCCAAATTGTCATTTTCTGTAAAAATTGTCATTTCAAGGTAAAAATTGCAATTTTTGATCAAAATTGTCATTTTTGGTCGAAATCATCATTTTTTGCCATTATTGGCATTTTTTGGTACAATTTGTCAAAATTGTAATTCTTCGGGTCGAAATTGCCAATTTAAAGTAAAAATTGTCATTTCCTCAAGGTAGTAAATGTGATTTTTGGTCAAAATCTTCGTTTTTCATCAATTGTTTGTTTTTGTCCAAATTGTGAATTTTTGGTCAAAATTGTCATTTTAAGGTGAATAACGTCATTTTTGTTCTAAATAGTCATTTTTAGCAAAAATTGTTGATTTTAAGGTAAAAATTGTCATTTTTTGTCAAACTCGTCACTTTTGGTCGAAATTATCATTTTTTATCAATATTGTCATTTTTTGATCCAAGCTGTCATTTCTTGTCAAAATTGTAATTTTTTTATAAAGTCTGACAAAAAGTCAAAAAGGCACGAAAAATGTCAGCGTTATGGATAGACGGACAGACAGACACGTCGTGGATTTTATATATATGGACGGATAGATGTAAAACAATAATTTTTTCAACATTTTTTAATATGGTGGAAACCTTCAAAATTTCAAAAAATCAAATTTTTCCCCCATTTTCTGCCCTTAAAAGTCATTTTTGGGTGAAAACTTTTTTTATTTCAAAATATCATCAAGGACACCTAAAAACACCATGAACCTGAATTTTACCAAATTGCGTTCATTTCTTTCATATTTTCCAATTTTTGTTTAAAATACCCGAATAATGCAACTTTGGGAACACGCAACCCCTCTCCCTCCCGAAATGACGCGGTGGTCTGAAATTCATGTCTGGACATGTTTCAACTCGATACTTATCATAAATTGCGATTTCAACAAATTCAAAAATTTTTTTGGAGTGAGAAATTTTTAATTCGTAAGAATTGGTAAAAAAAAAATAACAGTATACGACAAATGTCGACTTGAAACATTCTCAGACATCAATTTTAGGCGCTCAGGTCACGAGGGGGGGGGGAGTCGTGGGTTCCCAAAATGACGTCATTTGAGTAATTTAAAATTAATTTGAAAAAAATTGAAAAAATGAACAAATTTGGTCCAAACTCAGGTTAGTGGTGAGTTTAGGTGTCATTGATGATATATTGCGAGAAAAAAAAATTTCATCCTAAAATGACCGCTTTAAGGGTGAAAAATGGTAGAAAAAAATTGATTTTTTGCATTTCTGAAGATCTTCCATCATATTAAAAAATTCTGAATAAAACGTATGTTTTACATATAGGTACACTACATAATATATATCAAGCTTTTTTTGCCGGGTCTGAAACAACATGTAGATATTACACTTTGGAGTCTTAAAACTTGGATTTCAGTACGAAAGAAGAGTCGAAAAAATTTCCAGAGATGACCGTTGGTATGATCCATCATCCCTTCAAATAAACCTTTACGTAATCCAATGATTCATGGCCTCCAGGCACCACAGAAATAAAATACAAATTATCCAAGTGAAATCATTTTCAAATAGGTTAAAAAATTGAGCGAAATTCAATTTTTTTTTTTGGGATGCTCAATTTTTTCTAAATTTACGAATATCAACATTTTTCAAATTGAAATTCTCTTACGTAGATATTACTTCAAAATATACCAAAAATTCTGCCCCGTAGCTACTTTTTACGATCAACCAACAGGTGGAAAACACTGCTATTAACAAAGCGAAATTAATTTTTGCCAAATGAATTGTTTACTTTTCATCGTTCACCTAACTACACCTCGTCGGATATTAGGTACCTAATCGGGTATACAAAAAAGATACCATACTTTATAATCCAATTATAACGTCCATCGCTCTACTCCCTCTCCCCTTTGACCGATACCTCCACTCAGCCTACTCGACCGATCGATTTCTGTATCATACGTGAACTTGACACTATTGTTAGACCGTTTAATTATTCAGTTCGGTTCCTTTTAAATATACGTCACAGAGACGCCTACGCGTCCGTCATTTCTCATTTCATACTTTGCGAGCGTGCGAATGTTAATCTCATGACATTTATGGCGTCCCTGCCCCTGCCCCAGCGCCAGTCCTTCATCACGGTTACCTTTTTGTTAACCGATCGTATAAGATCAGCCGGGGTAAAGCTTGGTCCGCACGAGGGTGTATTGGAAGTAAGCACGGCCGATGGTACGGCACCTCCGTGCGGCGAAGGTAACTGCGAAGTCGAAGGTATATCTCCTACGGCGACCCAAGTCGAACACGATCTGGAAGCATTGTCTAGTTTGACGCTCTGCTCGAACAAATACCCCGAATGTTGGCTGGCACTGATGGCCAACTCCGAGATGGCGTTTCGTTTCACCGGCAGAAAGCCATTTTCCGCGTTATCCTCGTCGTTGGTCAATAAATCGGTAATATCACTGGTGCTGAAACTCTTGGATAGACCGACGGCCGACGAAAGTGCCGCCATGCCACGGATCATGTCGTTGGATTCTTCGAACCATACTTCTTGGATGTTTTCCGGTCTGTACTCGAAACACAAGCAGAGAAACGATGTACTCGCGTAAGCTTTACTTGCAACGACCAATTTGCCCAAACGTCTTACCTTCTTCTTCGATCGAAATTCGGACTCGGACCTCTGGATATGGTCCCGTCTCCGGGCATCCTCACTGATAACAGTTTCATTCTGCTGGTCAACTCGGAAGCCAGCGTGGATACGGAAAATAACGAAATATCCGTTCCCACTGATTCTCTGCTCGGCGACCTCAACATGTTCATTCGATTGGGTAAGTATCCGCCTCGTTGCTGAGTTCCGGTCACCGAAAAAATTGGCGTTTGAGGATCGACGCTGGGCGGCGTGTCGTCATTTTCCACGTTTAATATCGTGGTCGTCGATGCAGTATCGTTACTTTCTAGCGACATGTCTCGTATCCTTTTTTTTGCAGCACTTTGCTTCGTTTTATCGACGAATCATCGCGTTACTAGAGAAAAAACAAGCGCTGAAATCAACTCGAAAATACTCGTTACTATAATAACAAAAACGCGAAATCAATACAAACTCGCGAAAAATTTGCACTCGCTCGTGAACCGTCAGACGTACACAATATTTTGTTTTCCCGTGAAAAAGGGTGGTCACGTGAGCTTTCGAGTATTTTGATCTCGGTGCGCAAGTAAGCTCGGCTTGGAGCAGTGTTGCTACAAGTTCAGATGCTAACTGTGTAAACATTTGGGCATAAGAATTAGTCGCGGTGTACGACGCAACTCGACGCAAATACATATTTCATTAAATTATTTTACAGGGCGAACAAGTTGATAGGTACGTAATAGGGTATTAAATTGACATTGACATCTATTGAAAATAAATTAGAGATATGTACTGTACGGGGATGTCGCGTATTCAGTTTTTCCACCAGATAGTAGTTCAATCTGTGAGATTCCATTTATACACATTGAAATTTATACAAAACTTTCATGAAGTCTTCTCTTTTTCATCTTAGTTTAGATCTTAGTTTCATATCGCACATTCGAAGTAATAAAATCATATTTCTGCAAAACTTTTTTTTGGCTTCAACTGACAATTTTTACTTGCAATTGACAATTTTGACAAAAATGACAGTTAATACCAAAAAATGGCAATATTGACAAAACATTATGATTTCCAACAAAAATGATGAGTTTGACAAAAAAATGACAATTTTGACCAAAAATTCATAATTTAGATTTTAAAAAAGGCAATTGATGAAAAATGGAGATTTTGACCAAAATTGACACTTTTTACCTTGACATGACAATTTCTACTTTAAAATCATAATTTTGACCAAAAAATGATAATTTTGGCATAGATGGACAATTTTGACCAGAAATTCATAATTTGGATTTAAAAAAAGGCAATTGATGAAAAATGGAGATTTTGACCAAAAATGACACCCGCTACTTTGAAATCATAATTTTGACCAAAACATGATAATTTTGACAAAAAATGATAATTTTGACCTAGATTGACAATTTTGACAAAAAATGACAATTTTTGACACTTTCTACCTTGAAACGACAATTTCTACTTTGAAATCATAATTTTGACCAAAAAATGACAATTTTTACCTTAAACTGACAATTTTGACCAAAAATTCATAATTTGGATTTAAAAACAGGCAATTGATGAAAAATGGAGATTTTGACCAAAATTGACACTTTCTACCTTGAAATGACAACTTCTACTTTGAAATCATAATTTTGACCAAAAAATGATAATTTTGACATAAATTGACAATTTTGACCAAAAATTCATAATTTTGATTTAAAAAAGGCAATTGATGAAAAATGGAGATTTTGACCAAAAATTACACTTTCTACCTTGAAATG
>FIZU01013179.1:4886-18213 GCA_900064475.1 Pseudococcus longispinus | reverse complement strand
TGATTAGCGAAGTATCGCTACATTGAGCTTTATCCATTGTAGGAAGAAATACGTAAGTTTGACAGCGATATTTCGCTTATCGAATAACGTTATTTCTCCCTCAATCAACTTCATCAGGGTCAGCGCGAAATCGCTTCAAGTTGGACAGCGACTCGTCGCTTCTCCAATAACATATTTATAGTTCGATCTAAGTAAATAATATACCAGCGATTTCTCGCTTCGTATAGTATAAAAAAGGCTGAGTGGGTCAGCGATACTTCGCTTCACCTGCACATTGTAAGTAGGGAGTTAAAACACGTCGGTTTTTAATTTTCGTCAAAAATTCCAAAATAATACAAATTTACTTTAAAATCTGTAGTGGTGTTGCACACTTACGATGGTTCATTACCATACACAACGATCCAAGGAAATAAGTGATTTAGCACAAGCGCTTCATTTGAAAGTTCAAGTAAACACTTGGATGGTAAATTACAGTAATTACCGGGTCAGGTAGACAATAGCTATACTAATGAACCAGAGGGCGACTCACCTCTACAAGAGGTTGTACTAGGGTGGATCGTCTAAACTGCTTTCTTTGGAAAGTTGGAGGGGAGTCGAGAAAGTCTAAGATTTCGGCTTTGGGAAAACTGGCAGCAACCTTCGTCAAATTATTTTTTTCATAAATAAGGCTGATATAAGCAAATTTCAATGCATGTAGCAATGATAAAATTACGCAATACCTATTTCATCAATTACTTTTGGATTCTGTCGTCCATAAATCATGCATATAAAGCATATGGAAAATGACTTACTCATTTCACAATCTATTCTCAACACGAAAATTCAAACGGTACACACCTAAAACAAAAAAAAAAACGAAAAATCGATTAATTAATCGCATAATTCCATAAAAGCGATAAAAAATCCATAATGAATAAAATAAGTATAGGAAAAAGTAAGTCTCGAAATAATGGACGCGATAATGTACCAGTTGGGGTGTAAAATAGCACCATCTCTTGATTGGTGGCTCAATCGCGAGCTCGATAAACGACGCACCCTTCGTCTTGCCGCCCGCCATCTCAACATGACGTATCTGCAAAGGCGTTATATCTTTTGAGAGCAGTAGCGCGGAAAAAATGATGGGTTTGATTCGTATAAACTGGCGAGAAGTTTGTGTTTAATAAAGCGTGCGGAAAGCTTAAAATGGCCTCAAGAATAACGCGCTCCGCAAAGCTCAGCTCGGGCTGAGAAGGACCGAGGGAAGAAAAAAAAGAAACAATAAAACAGACAATAAAGGTTTTCGGGAATTTCGATATAGTAAAATGTCATCACGATGGATGGAGCGGAGCCCACAGGGGTGAAATTGTTTTCGTCGAATGTTTTGGCGCAACTTAGCGTTTCATATTGTTTGGAATAAAGCGAGACCGTCGTATATTCGCTGAGCGAGAAGACGAAGGGAGGAAAAAAAGCGCACAAAGAAATGTGTATACGCCGCAGTATATAAGGTCGATATATCGAGAATGCGTAAAGTTTATATGTCACATCAGCAAACATAATCTCGTCCCGGTAGCGTAACATAGGTCACTAATACTCATAAACTGACCCCAGCTTACCAGATAACTGGACTTTGCGTCGGTATCTCTGCGTATTTTTTCTGCGACCCTACGTACCCGAGTATAATATATTTTTGGAATCGTATAATTCCGGAGACGTGCATTTAGCAGCTTTGGAAATATGCTCGTAAAAGTAATTAAATAAGAGTCGACCTCTTCGCTGCAATAATTTTCCAAGTGTGAAAACGTGATAAGACCGAGCAACGGTTACAAATGTAAGTTACCTCGTCCTGATATTCAAATAAGCTCTTTAATATTTGCGATAAAGCAAAAGGATGCCGCGGTTTTGTTACGAACGCGTTTCATAAACTCGCATTCCATAATTTGAACGTCATCTTTGTTGTCATTATATTTCCATTTTTATACCTAACTCAAACATTCAACTTTGTACCGATAAGCTTTTATACCCGCAGACATAAAAAAAAATACAAATAATTTCGCGTATTACGAAAGAGGTTGCCTACCTTTTTTTTTTCACCGTACTTATTTTAATTACGTCATTTTTTTCGTTTCGTATTTTCTTTACCAAATGATAAAAAAACCAGGATATTTTTTTACACCGCTATTGCATTCTCTCTGGTTTTGTTTAATTGTTTGTTTTTCAGGCTGCTTATTCCTAGACTCGAGTGGGAATTAACTGATACGAACTGAAAACGTTGTCCATATTCTTCTCCTCTGTGATACTTGGTTTGTTTGAGAAATCCTATACAAACTTCTAAACTACACAATTTACGAGTTATATCGCGTTCGAGCGACCTCTATACAAAATCCACAAAGTTATTTCATTTGTGGAAATATCAATCCAGCAAGCTGGTCAAAACAACACTGACATACAGACTTGAATTTTAAATATATTATTCACGTCTGAACCTACTTGAACTTATTCGTGAGAAATTCAACATCACAAACACTTTAAAACTCACTCAAAATTAATACACTCAATCTATATTGTAACGCTCAAAAAGCTTAACAAAAAAATTCTCGAAAAATTTCATCCATCAATGATATCAGAGGAGTCATGACGATCTGCAGAAAACACCTTCATTAGTACATAACTTTACCCCTTCAAATCTTTTTGGTAGAAAATATTCGTGAAGTTGTGTAGTTTGGGTAGCAGCATCACTAATTTGACGGAAGTGCATTGCTATGAGAACACCCTATAGTGTGTTCAAATGTATAAAATTGGTCTAGAACTTTGCTATAGAGCTTTTTGAGCTTTACAATATAATTTATATTCATGATTTGCCTATCTTTGAAATTGAAAGAGCTGCGATGATTTCAAACATTTTAAGGTCTATAATTCCTTCAATTTGTGAGTGTGACAAAATTTATAAGATACCATTTTGATAGAACTTTTCATATTCTATAAAATGAGTTATGTGCATATTTTGTCCAATTTAAAAATGGAAGGTTCTACAAACACTTGAAAAATGACACAACTGCTTTAAATTTGGACCCTGGAAAAATTCATATCATAACAGCCTTAATTACTGGTATCCTTAGCTACGAGTGTTCTTATCTACTGAGAACCATAATTAGACTAAAAGTTATTGAATATTTCAAAATCAATTTTAACTATATAATTTTACTTTCAAGAATTTCGAACAAAAAAAAGCCTTCGATTTAGAAAAAAAAAGTTTGTCAGTCATTCCAAATTCTTATGATGAACGGAAACTTCAGATTTTTTTTCATTTCAAAGCACTTCAGGTCAATAAATTTCAACTTCAGGTGTTGACTCAAATAAATGACGTCGAATGACACAAATTCGTTATTTTTTTCAAAATTAAGAAATACCGACTCGAAGTGAACACTTCCCTGAAATCTGAAAGTTTCTTTCACGAAGGAATTTATTGCTACTGATGAACTATTTTTCAAATGGAAGACTTTTAATTTGAGAAATCAAAAAAAAATAATAAGTAGGTATTAGAATTAGATTCGAAACCTTCAATTATTTTCAGACTGCTGAGGCACTAAGGGTACCAGAAATCAAGCGTTTGAAAAGCAAATTTTGCCAGAGTCCAAATTTAAGGCAGCTATGTTACTTTTAATTTTCTAAATGGTTGTAGCTTTTTCAATTTTGGATTTGGATAAAATAACCATTTATGATTCATTTTATAAAAAACGTAAACTGTAAAATTTAATCAAAAAGGTCTCATATAAATTTTGTTCAACTTAGAAATTGAAGAGTTATAAAGCCCAGAGGCATCGCATTCTCCAGGGTCAAATTGCAAAGAAGATATTACTGAAGGAACCCTATGAATGAGACAACAAAATCATCATCAAATGACGCTTGCAGAATTCGCTTTTAGGGAAATTAATTAAAAATCTCTGAATGGATTCTAAAGTCGAAGAAAATGTGGAAGACTCTGAAGAAATCAATTTTTATGATTTCAGGCATGAGTTATCGACCATCCCTGAAAATCGTACCAGGTTAATCAATACCACAGCTATCATATGCAAAATATTCAGGCCAATCGCAACAATCAAAGGAAAGCAGCTCCAACTGTTAGAAATTACTGACAAATCGGTGAAAATGAATAAAAAATTATGAGTAGAAGAACTTTTCGACAAAGCGCAGACCGGGAATCGATGTCAGTTGATGGAGCTTTAATAAGCACTCATAATGGAGCGTGGGAACTGAACATCAATGATACAGATCATGTTAAATTCGATAAAACCTCTGATGATTTAGAAGAATGGTTTAAAAATTCTCATTTGATGAAAACCCTATTAAAATTTGCATCTAAATTTTCTGTAACTGTAACACAAAATTCAGTTAGCACCAGCGAAGCAGAAGATAGGCTTATTCAAGCAAAAGTGAGTTGTGTGATATCAACAGAGACGAAAGAAATATTTTTATTAAAAACGTCCACTTAATGACGAAATTGAATCTTTGGAAAAATATCTTTTTGAAAATGACCGTTGAAAAAAATAATTTAACAAATTCAAATTTAAAAAAAGTAAAAAATTAAAAAAAATGTTATCGCGAACATTTTTAATCGCGCCTGCTTATGCAGACAGTCCTAAGCCTGTCCAAAATGAGAAGGAAAACATTTGTGAAAACTGGTAAAATATATTTGGATCATGGATGTAAGAATAGTTGCATAGGTACACTTGGTTTTCTAATAATTTGTTTTATTTTTTTATTACTATTATTACTTATTATTTTTTAATTTGACTCTGCGTATGCGACTTGCGTATAAAAATGTAATTATTTTTAAATTTTCAAACATTTATAAATATTTTTAATATCTAATTATTTT
This sequence comes from Pseudococcus longispinus, assembly GCA_900064475.1. NCBI lineage: Eukaryota > Metazoa > Arthropoda > Insecta > Hemiptera > Pseudococcidae > Pseudococcus > Pseudococcus longispinus. Next base: position 13,358 of record FIZU01013179.1, on the reverse strand, counting down.
TTTTAATTTTGCTTCACCCAGGTGGCCAGATAGTTGAAAAAATGGTTTTTCATTTCATCAAAGAAAAAATTCGGGTAAATGGTCTTTTGGGAAAATGTCCGGGTATCCCTTTTTGCTGAACCCCTTACAAAGGTGGTTTTTTCAGCGTGGATTAGGCTATTCTCATTTTTTTTCTACAGTTTCATTGTCGGAGATAATCAGTTGGAGCTGAAGGATTTCTCCTATCTTGGATCGAAGTCTCTGTATCGTCAAGCTTCTGCAACTAGGAAAACTCCATCACTTAAAACCCAAAGTCATCACTCATCAGATCTCCATCATCCTACGCATACTGTAGTAAAATCGTCACTCGCTTCTGAGACCGATGAGATATTTCACACAAAAAATGAAACAGAAGAACAAGGGGTTGTCAAATTTTCTCGAGCACTCCGTATTTTGTCACTTCCTCACACATGTGAGTTCATCCCACATAAAAAAAGAACTCATAAAAAGTACATAGGATTAAAATTTACAGCATTTTCTGTCAACATTCGTTCAACGAATTCAAAACCTGAAAATTAGAACCCTGGCCACCACTCGAACCATAAAATGTCGAGATTTTATAATCCAAAGGAATAATTCGACAAGGACGTTAGAACGTCACCACTGTACCGAAAAATGCTTTCGTTAAAAGCAAACATTACCTCACTCTTTACAGACTTGGAAAAAAACAGCCAGCAGGTTTTAATTCGCGTTTCGTTTCTTTTTAATATTTTTTCATTTCGCACTAGCCCACCGCTACCGGTCGCCAGACTGGCACGCGGGGCTGTAATTAATGCGAGCAATTTATATACGTAGGCGTCTGGCTATACTACAGAACACGCGAAAGTCGCTTTCATTATTTTACAATTTCGCTGTGGTAAACTTTAGGACTCATAATTTGAGCTGAAATTTTGGGAAAAAGTTGCACAACAAGTATAAAACAAGCAGCGGAAGAGAATTCCAATACGAGTCCCAGGGGGTTTTATAATTTATGAAGCTGACTAAAGCATACCGCTATCCTATTTAAATTTCGTTTCGCTCTCTCCCTTCGATGAATTTTACCCCGCCCTTCTCCCGTCCACCCTCACATCACTCTCTCCGCTGCTTTTGGTTGCTCTGAAAAATGAAAAACGAATTTTACCCAGCAACCCTTTAATCTACTTAATTAGCTATCAGATTGTTACAGTCTGCAGGGTTTCTTCCTTTTTTCACTTTTTCCAACTAATTTTAATTGCTTGTACAAGCTGATTCGAAAATCAGTTTATGGCACGGGGGAAAAAGAAACTTGGAAATTTCGACTGGAGTAAAAAAAATACGCGAATAAATACACGTTGAAGTATAATACGCGTGAAGTATTATCAAAATTACTATACACAAACGTTATCTGTAGTGCTTTTTCAGGGTGTACTCGGCCCAACGCACGCCGCACCAACCCGTGCCCATAATTCAACTCGGTTATGTAAATTTAATGCAAATTTATTCTCATAATTTGTCACCCATGGACCGGTAAAAGTAAATCCCCCCGACGTTATTCTTACACATAAAAGCCAAGTATAAGCAACAAATTTAAAAAATTACAACATCCTCACCCCGTGTAACACCGCCCACCGTACAGTATACAAACCGCAAGTTTTTTTCCTCACTCGCTACGATGAATGACGACGCGACCCGAAGAAGCTAAGTCGAGTAGGAGTTTCGAAAATTCGATTATTTTATTTTTTATTCTCCGTCATTTTTCTCTTTTATTTTTTACGCTCGCTCATTTAAACACTGCACTACGTAATACGCATGTAGGTACATAGTTTGGCAAATCTTTTAAATAATGGTGACGATCTTTAAAATTCCGCGTACAAACGTTTAAAACATTATTTATGACCCGGGATTTCAAACCCTCTTTTAGAAGCGATGACTATACCGCCACTGTACCCATTCGTTGTATAATATTGTTATGAAAATGTATTCAATTTTGAATTTAATTTAGGTAATGAGATTTCTTACGGTGATATTTTCCCCCCAAAATGTGTGGGTGTGCGAAGTGTAGCGTGTTTCCGCCGGCCTAAATTTCACCCAGCCGAGAATTTCCCTGTCGAGAACAGAACGAATTATGTTTTTGGAGAAAAATTATGGTATTTTAAAATTTAAAAATAGCGAAGCAAAGGAATGAAATATATTTTCTAGAAAAAAATGAAATATTTTTAATGGAACTCGTCAGCTTGCGAAATTAGATGTAGCTTTATGGTACAATTTGGTTGAAATAAATTCTCAAAAAATTAAAAAATTGTCAAAAATTGAGATTGTAAATTTGCAAAGCAGCCTTTCTACAGGGAATAGTCCTAAAAAAGTTTCAGCCTACCAAAATAAGAAGTATGACAGGGGAGAACAAGTTGGCTCAATTTTCCATCAATTAGAAAAATATCGTTAAAAATTGAGCTTTATCTCCTGTTTTGAAAGTTCTCCTGACATTTTGATGAAAATTACTCAAAATCGAATACTTACTCATAACACCTTTTTATGTTTTCCTCACAATTCAAATGAAATCATAGATTCACAGTCCTCCCAAATTGAAAATTGAATATTTTTATAAACACCCAAGCTTTAAAAAACACAGGATGACTCGCATAGAAGGACGATGGTTTTGAAAAAAAATCTGTCTCCAAAAATCTCAAAAATCAAGCCTTCTAGAAAAAACTAATTTGCGCAAGACAGAAAGAAAATTTCAAGATCTACAATTTTAATTCTTATCATTTTTTTCGTAGGACACTTGATTTGGCCAGAAAATCCATGTTTTATGGGATATTTAGCCCATACAAACTTCATGGTTTTGGAAACTGAAAAAAATTCCCATTAACACGGATTTTCTGGCCAAACTAAGGATCCTACCAAAAAAATACAAAGAACTAAAATTATAGAGCTTGAAACTCTCTTTGCTTTAAGCGATTAGTTTTTTTTTTTTGGTAGGAGGCTTATTTTTTGAAATTTTTGCAGTTTTTTTTTTTTCATAGTAAGTCTTCAACAACCAAGAATATCACTTCAGATGAATATTTAAAGCGAAATTTGAAATTTGGAAAGAAGCATACTGTATTCTTACGAATATCTCGAGAACCGGTTCCCAAAAATGATATTGGTACATAACATTTTTTACAAGTCTTCTCAAGTTGTGTAAAAAAGGTTATATACGATTTTCATCTAACTACTGTATTCAAGGTGCTGGAGGGTATTACAATCTTCCATCGCAAATATCTCAAGAACCGGTTCGCCAAAATGAAAACAGTATATAACCTTTTTGGTACGTCCTATCAAATACTACGAAAAATGTTATGTACGATTTTCACCTAACTACGATATTCAAGGTGATACAAGGAATTGTAATTTTCCATTGCAAATATCTCAAGAACCAGTTCGCAAAAATGAAAATAGTATATAACCTTTTTTTTGCGTCTTTTAAAATACTACAAAATAGGTTATGTACGATTTTCACCTAACTGCAATAATCAAGGCGCTATAGGTATTTGAAAATTTCAATAGCGAATAACTCGAGAACCAGTTCATCGATTTTTTTCAAATTCAATATACTTCTATCCCCATTAGCACCCAGCCTTTTATAAAAATTTCAGCTTATTCAGTCAATTATTTGTCGTATGATTAGTCGTGCCTTATTCAAATGATAGCACTTCAAGTTATTAGGCACGATATATTCACACGATAATTATTTACATTTGATATAGCTCGATCAAGTCGATCTTACTTTGGTTGCTTATGGCTAACTTATGGTTAATGATTCCTAATAATTACTCGTATATATACAGCTTATTTGTTTGGATATTTTCGTTCATTTTCCTCGCTTCTAATCACGCCTGTCTTTACATTCGTACGTGTACCATAAAAATGTTGTTGCATGTTTTGGTTCATCGGCCTTCTCTTCATACTACATTATTACGAGACTCATGCCCTGAATAAAAATTCAGATAAACCGTTAGGTTAATTTTGATAGCCAATTTTTTGATTATCAAAAATCAGCAAATGAAAAACACAACGAAGAATACGAATCAAACAATTCCAATCATTTTTCACCTCCGAAAAAAATAATGTTTTCGGGATGATAATTCATAACTCAATCCGGAGCAAAAAAGACTCGGGAAAATGACATTTGACAAGGTAATCGAGAAAATAATTATAATTTCGTTTCTTTCTCACGTAGTAAAATTTAATACAAATTCAAATATCTCGACTCGAACGGTCGAAATTTTTTACACATAAATTATATGCGCAAAAATTGGCAAAACACGTCAAAAAAATCTGTTGGAGAAGTCGAGAAGAAATTAATTCCGGTACAAAAGAAAGGGAAAAAGTGATAAATGAAACCGAAACGCGATTTAATGAAAATCGAATTCGCCCTGGCATCGACCAAACGTCTGGGAAAAGTTCGCAATACGAACTTTCTCCGGAATGTTTCAAAGTTGTGTCGCATAGATGGCGTCGGCGGTGGGTATTCGAAGGGCGGACGATTTCTGAGGGTGAAATTAGCATTAATGTTGCCTAATTTGACGGCACTTAATTCGATCACGGGCCATGTTAATGGCGTTACAAATTATATATAATTTTTGCTCAACTTCTTTCGTTTACTTACCTTTTCGATGGGGGTTTGAAAGGGAAAACTGTTTGATCAAAATAGGTGAATAATTTGTGCGCTTATGAGGAAAAATATCGTTTTAAAGGAGGTTTCGTTTATCGAGCTATAATTCTAAATTATTTTCAAGCTTGATAATTTTCACATGTGAGTAATGAGTGTACCCAGACTGAGTTGAATTTCTTTTTGACATAAAATTCTAATCGAAATCAAACCTTGAAAATATCAATATTCGATTTAAAAACTGATACAAACTCTTCTACGAATCTGATTCAATCCGCATAAAATAACGAACCCAATTAATAAATCAATGGAAATAAATTCGCGAAAAATATTCATACCTTTTACCTCAAAACCCTCCCTTCCAAGACGACGACAAATTCTACTCCCGAATTAAAAAATCATACGAATGGAACACCGCAATCGTAACTTTTCCCCAAGTTTTCGGCTACGTCATTTCTTGATTTTAATATTCGCCAAATAAATTCTCCGATAACGTTCGCCCTTTTGTCGTGTAAACAAACATCGTGTCGCGTCATTTGACGGCAGCGAAAAAAAAAAACGAAAACAAAAACAAACGCTCGACATATTTTAAAACGAGCGACGCAAAACTTGCCGAATAAAACCCCCGTTAGCAGAATTTCCAATACCTTCGTTTTTCAACTCAGTTCGCGAAAATTTATCGTCGAGAATTCCTGCTAAATGACAAAACTTGAGAAATAAAAGTACCAAGAGCTCCGAAAACGCAACCTAAGCGTTCTCCGATAAGTTTGGCGAGCTCTGAAAATATTTTGATTAACATTGATGCGAAAAGTAAGCTTTACACAAATGTGACTGCTGGTGCGCTGCTTATTCGAGCCGAATAATGCAATTAAACTCGCTAGCATAGCAAAACGAATTAACACGCTGGATTTCGCTCACATACTACGATTTTGACCCCGGTCGTGTAATACACGCTCTTTTATTGCTCTAATGTCTCCAAATAGTGACTTAAAAGCTATTTTGTTAATAGTATTACCTTATATAGCAGCACAGAGAATACTCGAATGATTTTTTTTCCCTCTTACCTCTCTGCCTTCTTCTTGACCGACCTTTTTCCATGCTCGTCGTCAATGATTCTTGAAAAATTATCGTCCTTTTCCCCAAATGCACCCTCGTTTATACCTCTTAATAAAGCTATACGGTAAAAATATTTTTTGAAAATTTCCTTCTCTCGCCAACCTAGATATACTAATATTCGGCGAAAAAAAAATATCAAGAGGCATTTCCAACCCATATTTTATATTCCAAAAAGGTAACACGTTTTTTGGTATATAAAATTATGCTTCGTAAAAAAAAAACACACCAAAAGGTTCCTTTTTTTTTCTCATCTAATACGAAAAAAATAAAAAAATCCTCAATATCTCACTTTAGGCCACATTTGAAAAAAAAAATTCCCGCATTCGTTGGTAAAATTCCACGACGAAAAAAAAAATATCATCAAAGCTGGTATAAAATTTACATACGTGTTGCTCCAAATTAAAAATTCTTTTTCGCATAGAAATGGTGTTTTTTTAAAGCCAGATTTTTTGGCCTCACTCTTTTGATGTAGCGGGAACTGGCATGGCGCACAAGTAAACATTACCCATTCTATACACGTCATATCGACTTGAAACGTACTCGTACGTACGTTTGCGCCAGAATTCGACGGAAAAAAATTGTCAATAAAAAGTTTTTCCAATAAAGCTATGGCCTACGCAAGAGGGAATCTTTTGATATAACGGATTAATGAATATTTACCTACATGATTTCGAGCGTACTAACGAAAGCGTCATTATTAAAAGTAAACAAAGCAGCTTAAATTTTAATGTATTACTTCGTCGTCTCTTGTTTCCGTCCAATGTGTACATGTTCTATGCTACCTGCTGTAGCGATAGTCTCGTGTCATCTCTTCTTCGTCCTCCTCTCGCCGAATAATCGTTAATTTTCGATTTACAAGCGATTTTACTATACGACGCCTTTCGCCTTCGCCTTTCCCAGTTTAAATTAATAACAAACCGTGAAAATTTATCACGTTCGTGGAGACGGATTCGAAAAGCGAATCAACTACGGCGTATTAGGAGGGGGAAATATGTTTCGAAAGGTGTTAAATAATTCAAAAATTTGATAAGTAGGTAGGCAAAGTGTTGAACAAGGGGGGAGGGAGGAAGGAATGAGAGTATCATGTGTGCAAAAAGTGTACAAAAAAATTATCAACAGTATCTTGAAAGAAAAAACATCACGAGCCAGCCCTTTCTACTCAGAATTTTTTTTGGCATAGGTAAATTGCCTTATTTTATCGCGTCAAAATTTTTTTGGAGAAAAAAGAAGGTAGAAATTAACCACAATATCAACAATTCAACAACCAATATTCCAAGACTCACTGAATTTCTTCGAAATACCTACTAAAGGTATATAATTTCATTGTTTAAATACCTATCATTGTAATGGAGCTATAAGAAACCATCTAATTAATAAATAAATAAGGAGAAGTTACTCTATGACTATCAGCTAGAAGCTAATTTTTTTAACTCGAAAGCTCTCAACGACTACATGACTCGAAATTTTCAAAAAAGGGAAATTTTTGATCATGGTGCCCCAAATTTGAGGGATGGGACTAAAATTTGGACATTGAAATGTTGAAAAAATGAGTTTCCTAAAAAATCCAAAGACCATAAATACAAAATTTTAACCTTTTCACTTTTATAGGGGGTGGGGTGGGGGAGGGAACCGCCACAAAAACCAAAATTAGGGTCAGACTCTGTTACTCTGTCTCTTTTGTAGCTAGAAAGTAAAATTTTTTTTAATGAAAGCTCTTGACGAGTACTGGTCCCGAAATTCATAAAAAAAAAGGCAATTTTTGATTTTCGAGGTCCTAAATTTGAACCCTGGGGGAGGTGCAAAAATTGAGGTATCAAAATTTTAGAAAATTCTCTTCTTGTTCATTTTATTCTAAACGTGAATAAAAACTTTGAAGATTTCTGCTCCCCAAAGTTTGAAGAGGCATCCCCCCCCCCCCAAAAACCAAAATCTTGGGCAGCCTGCAATTTTTTTTTTTTTAAAGAATTGTGTCATTATTTTTTGTGTGAAAATATAAGATAAGTTTTGTTTTGCTGCATTTGTGTTTATTATCATGATTTTCGCTAATTTTAACTGGAATTCTGCAAATTTTTCAATGCTACATTACTTTGAAGTTCAACTCCAGAAAAAGGGAGGTAGGTAGGTAGATAGGTATCTAAATTCGAGAAAAAGTATATTCGTTGCTGAAAATTGCAATGGTTTGTACAGAAATTGAAACCCGAAAATTCGTATTTTTTCCATACCGATTTCTCAATAAATCGTTCGATTTTCCCCCTTCCCTCTCCTTCTCACTTTCAAAAAATTTCAAGTAATTTCAAACCTGATGCAACAAAGAAATACAGCAAACCTGATATTTTTTCTGTAAGAAAAAAATCATGAATTTTTTCAATGCCCTTTCCCTTCATTCGAGAACATTTTTTCAAAATAATGTAACAACAGCCTACTAACAGAGCCAGTGAAAAAAAATGAAAATTTCAGAACACGCAAACAATTCTTAGTAAATTTGGCAAGAAACCCAGAAGAATGATTTTTTCGTGTTTTTTTCTATGTTGATATTGAAGGATTGTCAAATAAACGTTCCTATGAAAAATATTGGTATTTTTTCATCTACGAGTAAAATTGAATTGAATAAAAATTTTCGTAAATTTCAGAGGTGTATTTAAAGAGGGCCAAAGGGGGGGGGGGGAGGGGTAGATTCTCCTTCTTGAAGACTGCAATGTTGGAAAAAA
>FIZU01013164.1:0-16063 GCA_900064475.1 Pseudococcus longispinus | reverse complement strand
AATAGTAAATTTTACCATAAATCAAGAATTGGTGTAACTTCCTGATATATTAGAGTAACTTTTACTATACTTTTACTAAATATTTCTCTCAGTGCAGTTACCGTAACTAAATCTTTCCAAAAAAGGTAATTTTTCATCAGGAATTAACCAAACAAAACGCCAATTTTCATGATTTTTGACATGGATATATCTTATGCCAGGTGGATAGAAAATTTTTCACCATAAATTTTGACATCGCGAAATTTCATTACCTTGTATGACTATAAATCATTCAAATTTTCAAAATCATTTAAAACACTGCATGAAATCGTTGAACATTTCGAAGAAATGGCTGCAAAATCATGAAAACTGTCGAAAATCTCATGACAAATCTTTAAATTTTCGGAAAACTCATTCAACGTATAATAATATTATTAATAAAATAATGAAAATTGTCAAAATGTTCACAAAAATCCGTAAAAATATTACAAAAACGGTTCAAAAATCGTTGGAAATTTTGTAAAAACTCTTGAAATTATCATAAAAATCGGTCACATTATCGTAAAATAGGGTAAAAAAAGTAAAGAAAACTGTTGAAAATTGGGGGAAAAAATCATCAAAATTTTTACAAAAATTACTGAATGTGAAAGCAGTCAAACATTTTTTCATAGTTGTCAAGAGATCTTCGATATTTTTTAGGCCTTTTTAAGGAAATTTTCACTAATTTTCACGAAAATTTAAGAAATTATGGTTTTCGTGATCTTTTGAGCGTTTCAACAATATTTTTTTACGGAAAACTAAACACGAAAAAAATCACATATTTTTTAAAAATTGACTTGGAAATTCTTTTTAACTTTTTAATTTTTTTTTCAACTTGAAATTCGCGAAAAAAGAAACATCAAGTAAATTTTTGAGAAAATAGTACCGAAAAATAACTAGTTAGGATGCCATACTTTTATGAACTGAAAAAAATATGAAATGATTGCAAGAGGATTTTCGATTTGAACTGAAAATTTGTTCAGGAAATCAGTTTCCCAACTTTTTCAGAGTTTCAACATCAATTTTCAACAAAATGGTGTAATATTTTATTTCAAAGAATGAGTAAAATTTTCTCAAATTCTACTTAGTGAATAGTTTAGCGAATATTTTTGAGGAAAAATGTTCATTCGCTGCACTTTTCGAACAAGAATGTATAAAAATCTCTACAGCAATTTTTTTTAAATCTTACACTTTAATAATCATTCTCTTGAAATTTTCATCTTTGATTCTGATAGTGAGATCAAGGTACGGGTGAAAATTTCGTCCGTGGCTTGGAAGGAACTTTCAGCGTGTTCTGGGACGAAAAATTTCTTACCTTACTTTTATTTTAGCACGGGAATCGTCATTTTTCAAAAAACACCGATTAATATTGAAAGCTGATATTCTGTATAAATTTTCAGACATTTCAAATCGAAAATTCTCTTATACTCACTTCATTTTGTTTTTCATTTTATAAAAATATGAAAATTTTCAGTATTGGGTCATTTGGGGATCTGAAATATCTAAATTACATACAAACTTAAAATTTCAACTTCTTTCTTCAAAAATGACAATAAAAAAATAAGAAGGGGAGGAGAAATTGAAATTTTTGCATCACATCTCTTTCTGTTTTAATTGAGTAGTTGAGTTGATTTTTTTTTAATTTAAAGCAAATCTCACACAGGACAATGAAAGTAGGTAGGTAATTTTGATTCAATCCTATTTTCTGGTGAAATTTTAACTTTCACTGGTGAAAATGACCGTGCATCAACTCGAATTCAGTCTACACGATGCAATGGAAAATTTTCAATTTCATTCGTCAAATTGCTCCTGAATGCAGAAAGATTAATCAATAATCAACATACCCAGGTCTAGAAAAAAAAAAGAAAAAAAAAGAAAGTTGGACCTCTGGGCAAGTATCTAAAACAGAACAATTTTTCTTTCTTCCTAGAAAAATCAAACGACATTTCCATCCTACCACTCTTCATCTCGAAACAAATCTATCCCAACCCTGCGAAAAAAAGCTCCATTCATCACACGACTCTTCGCTTTAACACTGAAATCGTATTAAAAATTACAATACGTAATGGAAAAGTACAAATGGCATGTGCTGTCTGCAATGTTAAAGTTAAACAAGATAAATCAATATCGGTCGTCGAATTACGCTTATTTTCAATTTTATTGAAAAAGCTATTTTGACAACGTCCTATTCGTTACCATTGCAATTATATAAGGTTAAAGTTGGTATTTTTTTTTTCAGATTAATGATCGCCCATTACTCGCTGGTCACGTTGTTCTGGTGCTTTTTATTGTACGTCGCTTTTCTAATATGCGGATGGATTTTTAAATAGGTTATAATTAATTTCTCGATAATAAAATATCGATTTTGCCCTTATGTAGAATGTTACTGTAATATTTTTCCTTTTTTTTTGTCGTCTCACTATATACGTTTTTGAATTTTGTCGTGTGTAAATTTTTATTTTCTTTTTCGTTCTTTTTTTTGTAACTAATTTATAACAAAATTCGTAAATGAAAAATAAATATTTTTCTTCTTGTTAATCGTGTTTACGATTCATTTATCTTTACAACATAACACCATAGAACGCAGGTTTCATTAAATCGTAATACGTATTACAAAAATACGTACTCGTATACCAAGAAACCCTCCGAATGAAAGATGAGAAACGAGATGTTGCTTTTTATCGTGTCGTATATATTTTCGTTTTATCAGCGTGAAATTTGCATAACAAGGGATTTGGGTGATTTTTATATAACGAATTTAACGAATTCATTTCGCGCTCGCTTTAATTTCTTCGCAGCGACGTACAAGTCGTTAAGATGTTCTTATTCGTATTGTCTTTTTATAATGATATTTTTCTTCATTCGAGTAAATTTCGTCATCGCTCGAAAATTTCGCGATTAGAAACAAATTACTTCGCGAGAAATGTCACAATAATGATGAGCGAATAGAATCTCCCGTAGAATTCTGTACCGTCGCCGAGACTATTTTACGAATAATTGGATTCTTCGAACGAAGTTAATTTTCATATTTTATTATTCGAATTCAAAAATAATGTGCAATTTTTTTTCTTCAACGCCGAAATACATTTGTATAAAAAAAACATCCATCACTCGAACCATTAAAAAAAATATTTCCAAGGCTAAAAAAAAATAATTATTCGAACGAAAAATGAAAATGAGAATGGCGCGTGGGCAGAACCACCCCCAATCTTCAACCTAAACTCGTCAACTAAAATGAAAAATTTTTCATATTTATATACACCTCCGAGTAAGATAATCAAAGACATTTACGTAAATTTTTTCAACGTGATCCTCCCTTTTTTCATCTTCGCTATAGAAACATGATCATTACATAAACGAGCTTAATGAAATTTTTTTAAATAAAACAACGAATCGATAAAAAAAATGGAAGAAGAAGATGAGACGTGAGTCAGTTATTGATCGCTCCAAAATGCTGACTAAACGAATATTCCCTTACTTTCACCCCTCCTCCCCCCTGCCGTCATTAAAACTACTGAAATGAAACGTCAAATTTATTCGTTTTCTAACCATAATTTTTCTGTTATTTCAACAAATAGGTACCTACTACCTACTAAAAATTTTGCGTTCTAAAATTAGCAAAGGTGATAGGTACTTTTTTGTTATAATTCAGATATTTTTGTCTTCGAGGAAATTCACAGTAAGAACGTACGTATATCACAATTACAAAGGAAATCGCTGGAAAAATCTAATTTGAAAGAAAGAATATGTATAAGGGAGTGGAGAAAACGAAATGAATGAAATATCAGAAAGTAGATGAAATCTCCTGATCAAAGTTTCCAACTCAATAAACTGGGAAATCTCATTCACTTATTTTCCCTTCTATCTTCTAAGCCCTAGACATTTCCTTTTTTCAACGATTCAAACAACAAAAAGCGAAAAAAATGTGAGTTTTACTTCAAATTACTTTTCTAATTGAGAAGTGATGCCAACATTGCTCAAATAGTAAAAGAAAACCTCTAATTTTTGGTTTTATTCGTCCTCTGAATTATGAATGACACCTTTTCCATTTTGTCATTTTTCGAAGCTCATATTAATACAGAAAATATACCTAACTAAAGTTGTGAAAATTTCGTTAAAATTGTTCAAATTACCAAAAAAATTATCGAAATAATTAACAAATTAGCTGAAATGTGATAAAAATCGCCGATAATTTCATAAAAATTACGTCGTCATTGAAAAAATTTACTAAAATATGAAGTTTGACTGCAATACCATGAAAATTATTATATGTAAATCTGATAAATGTGTTCAAAACGTAAAATCAAATTGTGTAACACTTGAAACCAAATTTTACAAGTTTTTAGAAAATTTTCACGTTATTTTTGTCATTTTCAAAATTTTAAATTTTGCCGAAATTTTCAACATTTCTGACAATTTTTGTAAAAAGTGTAATATTTTTACATCTCGAATAATTTTTATGAAAATTTCAAAAATTTCCACGATATTTCAAAAATTTTACACGACTTTCGAGATGAATTTTGCGTTATTATTAGGTACCAGCATTTACAATATTTCGAATTTACTTCATGTGTTCAACTTTTTTACAATATTCAAAGCAATTTTTACGGAATTTTCGAAAATCTAAAAAATATTTCGGAGAATTTTTTTGATTTTTCAAATTGAAACCAATTTTGCTCTTTATAAAATTTTTTATCAATTTGAACGACATTTTAAAAAACTTTTATGCTACGATCAATTTTCCTTGCCCACTTGATGAAATTTTAAAAAATTTTTATAACATTTTAGATAATTTTTAAGTCTACGATACTCGCACTGTGGAAATATTTCAACCCAATATGCTCGTAAAGTGAGAAAGTAGAATCCATAATCCAAAACAGTCCAAAAATTAACGACCTATCCCCTCGAAAAGCGATCCAACACAATGATATTTTATCATCAAATCGTTCTTAAAATAAATTACAAAAAAAGCTCGAAAATTCAAGATCACTTCACAAGATTTTAATTTATGTCTAATTTAATTGTTTTTTTACATCGTGATAACTACAAGCACACTTAAATTACATTTTGAGCTTAATCACTCTCAGTGGTGTAATCACGGATTGGGGGGGGGGGGGGGTTGGCATCCTATGAGCTTTTTCAGATGCGGCCACTTTTCAAACCTGTGCAGATTTTACATTTTTACCTGGGTAATAAAATGGCTTATCAATCGTTTTCGTTTTTATACGTTTCAAGTTGTTTTTATTACATTTTGAGCATTGCCTTTTCACGAAGTTCAAGTTTCAAATAAAATTCATTTTGCAGTTATGCTTGCTAAAATTACTTTCACTTTCGGTTACCCCCCTCCCCCTCCCCCTCCCCCTCCCTTGAAGAAATCGTGGCTACGCCACTGTTGACTCCAAATGTAAAAACTTGGGGAAAAAATACATTTTATTGAAATAAGTAGGTATCAAAAAAACTGATAGAGAGACAAAATAAAAAATTCAGTTAGCGAAATACCATCATACGATGTGATTTTAAATTTTAATCATAGGCGTGAAGAAAAGACCAAATGAAAAATGATAACTAATATTTTCACATAATATCGTCATCGATTGCATTTTTTATTGAAATAGGATCTTTTTGTCTTTCGATGAAAAATTTGGCGGATTTTTATGTAATATTCGTATTATATTTCTCATTTCTTCGATTTTCTGAACCATGTTCATTAATTCGACAATTTAAGTACTATTTCAACTCTTCACATCTCTCTTCTCCATCGCCAAATATATTTTATCTCACCTTAACGAATAACGAGTTCGCTCAATCGAAACAAATTCATCTTTCCACCTTTCTTACGCTTCATATTTTCATTACCAGACAGAACAATTGTCAAATTTTCGACGAAATTAAATTTTCATCTCATTCCATGATACGTATAAGGTCAAGAACCCAAAAACTACACGCTCCTATTCAACCCAAGACCCACCACATACACGCATCGCGTCACAATCTCCCGAAAGAAGCCCAAAACACGACTGAATATCTCATAAAACACGAAATAAAAACGAACTGAACCAGAAAAGTCGTAAATTATAATTATAATTTCACCCCCGGAGCCAGTATAAAGAGTAAAATGAAAATTCCACCACTTCCCTCTTCCATCCTCATTCTTTGAGAGAAAACCCTCGCTCGCAACTCGTAAGCAGACTTAGAACTTTAAAAACGGAACAAAATTTCGCTGGCAACGAGAACAAAAGAAAAGAGCAATTTTTATCGAAAGCTTTCGATGCGATGGTAATTTTTACATAAATGTAGCATTAGTTTCCGCTTAAAAGCGTCAATTAAAGAACGCCTTTTGCCTATCGTATCACTCGACAAAAAATTAACCTGCTGTCAATGTTGGTCTGACGCTTTAACCGAGTTAGGGAACGGGCAGATGGTTAAATTACCCTTTTTTTTTATCACACTCCCGAAAGCTCGGCGCATGAGGGAGCGATTTTAATCCCTGCTAGGGCAACACTGCTTCGGTACGCCATGCGGTCTACGGTGTACGTAGGTAAAATGAAGCATTGCCGTTAGTATAAGAAAAGCGGAATGCCCGATATGGATTTTCTTCGCGAATACGTTTTTCCAAGCACAACGGACCGATGCAGCTTGTAATCGTGATACGCTGATAGTATATTATCAGTTCGCAGGTGTACATTTGTCCAAGCTTCGAACCTCGATCGATAAAAGGTGTACGGTTTTCGATCTCGTTGTGATTTTATCGACCGCGATTTTCGAGCGATCGAAAATGATAACGGGGTGTTTTTTCATCGACATCCGAATGCAGATATTTGCAAAAACGTCCAGATAATGTAAGTACCTATGCCAGATATGGTTTTAAACGAGCCAATTCGACGTTTTGTAGAATTTTTTTTCGTTGGAAAATCCAAATCGAACATTTTTTCATCTCGTCATTCTCTAGTTACAATTTATTTTCGATAATTAGTCAATTAATTCGAACCCATTTCCAAGCAATTAATTTCCAACTTCAAAACACCCTCGTTCGAAGCTTCGATACAAACATTTTCAAACCAAGCAACATTTCGATTGGATAAAAACCCTAAAAAATCGTTTTTTGACCTTTTGAGAATTCGATAAACACGAATGAAGGAAGACTTTCGTTCATCTCTTCTAAAAGTCGGCCATGTTAGTATAATTTAAGATGAAAAAAAACACGTGTGAAAAATAAAGTCTAAAGAAGTCTGCGAAAGGTGAATAAATTCGCGAGAACATTCCATTTTTCCATAAAAGCAACGCGTAAAAATTCAAATTTTACCCACTTTTGCGTATTTTTTTACGTGTTGAGACGATATTTCGTTACGAGCATTCGAAGTGCTTTTCGAATCTTGTTCAACAGCTCCGAGTTTACAAGTGTAATTTGCATTTTATCGCGACTTCGGAATATTTTCGTACGAAATGGAATTCTCGTTAAATATGGCGAAAAGTTCACACGTATGAACGAAATGAATTATCAATTATTCGCTCCATCGAGGGAGCTAATTTTTCACAATGAAGAGCTTTGTTTTCCCAAAATAAAAGATACTACGTAACATGGGAGCAAGGACAAAGGTACACGGAACAAAGGTGATTAAAAGTCGAGAGAGGGAAAATTTCCAACATGATGCGATGGTTTCTTCTCAAAGTAAACATGTTTTGTAAAATTATTAATCTTCGTTTTAATAAAAGAAAATAAATTACTTTGTTCGAGTGCAAAATTTCGCTAATTTTAAATAACGATCACGTCGAGCAAAAAGGTAAAAGTCGAAAGCTCGGCTTTAATTTATAAAATTACCCCGAGTCGTTTTTTCTCCATGTTTTCGAATCTTGCCAGCAACGTTTTATTTAGAGCGAGAGAAAAACAGAATCAATTTCCAAGATATTCGTAAGAAAAAAACTCGTCGTTTTAATGCATTTATCGAGAATATAAACGTCGCCTCGAAGGGAATTCCGAAGTAAAAAAAAATCATAGCCCATCGAAGTAATCGACGAAGATCGAATGGATTCTTTTACTCGACAAAATTTAATTATTTCGAAACTAAATAATTTCGGTGAATTTTTTATATCTGTTCATGACGAAGCGGTTACCTCTCTCTATATTTCCGAAGGAGAATTTTTTATGGTGTCGCAGCTTCGTCGCTGAGTTAATAAAATTACCCTCTATTAAATCTGCTACGATTTTCTCTGCTTTCTCTCCCTCTCGCTCGAGTCATAAAGAGAAAATGAAACGAAAACATGGTTAAATTTAAAAGTCCAAATAGTCGGAATAAATTTTTACCAGCGCTGCAAATCGAGTTACGAAAGCTCAATTCCGCAATTTCATGGCAAACATTAAGTTTAACAATTTCATAAATCACAAATATCTAATTTTACAAATTGAATCGTTCGGTAAACGACCTCCAGCGCGAACGAATAAATTTTTCGAGAAAATAATTCAAGCACTACGGTAAATATACGGTTCAAGTTGATAAACTGATTGGAGAAAATCAAAAATTTATTCAAGAATAGAAAATAAATCGTTCGAGAATGGCCTGTAATATTATTCCTACCGAAAGAAAAGCTCATCTTGAAATATACCTCTGATGGGGTTTTCGTCAAATGCCAACGCAACATCAATCGAACGATTCCTTGAAATCGATTTGCATTGCGAACGTATTTTGTTTAGAGAAAATCTAGGTCAATCTTACACTTAATCACTAATTAGCAAAAACGTGCCAAAGAGAACATTTCCAAGGAATCGTTCGTCGAAACGATTCGCTCAACAAATTTTCAACGATTCGAATAGTCTACTTTTCAAAATGAAGTAATCATTCGCGAACGTCCCAATCAGGCAATGGACTAGCAACCGAATTCGAGAGAATTTATTCTCTGTTCATTGATGAGAATTCTTTGAGAAATATCATCTTTCAAAACATCAATGAGAAACTTTCGTTCATCAACGTTCAACTCGTTCAATCAACAATCCATCAAATTTAATAATTTTGTAAGTAAGTTACATCTCGGATGATAAGAATGAAATTTCGCATAGACAAATCGTTCACGAATGATTCGTTTAAAAATGTAATTTCGTTCACGAATGTCTATGTACTATGTAGGTAAAAACAATGCATAACCATTTAAAAATTCAAAGTTTCGAATTCGAATCAATTTTGATTTTTGGATACACACACATCCAGTCACGGACACACCTATCATAGTATATTTAAACAAAAAGCACTATTTTTCATTACCCCCATTAGCTCAAAATTCAAAACACTCTTTTAAAAGAACTTACACTATTTGAAGGGTACAACGAAAGAAGCAGATAAGTCATTTTTTCGAAAACGAGTTAGGGGCATGGTTCGATTCGTCTTGAGGAGTGAAATAACGTGAAATATTTCGATTTCTCAAAAATTTAATTTTTGGTCACAAAAACGACCAAGAAAAAATAGGAGTGGGGGAAGGAAACAAGTCTAGACGAAATCAAAAATGCAGGAAAGAAGTTAAGTGCACAATTTTTAAATTATTCAATTGTGTTCAATTTTAAATCATTAAAACAAGTCAATTTATCCATTTTCCCAAGTTTTTTTCCAACGAATAAAATTTTGGTTCATGGTTCGTGCAACACTTCATTTTTTTCCACTTATGTATTTCGGTAATTATTACAACGAAATTCGTTCAGTTTTTGAAATACTACCCACTCTCACGATTGAAAAAAAAAATATATTTTTTTTTGAAAGGTCATTGACCCCTTCAATTCTAAAGGTGGACAACATGATCTGACATTTTTCCTGATAGGTATCCATTGCACACATCTAGATTCCAAGGGTGGATATTCAATAACCACTTTCGAGAAACACTTCAGCAATCTTTAATCACTTGGCAAAAAATTAATGACGATAATTATATTTTCATCTCTGCCAAGCAAAAATTTTTTTACGAAAAATTGTCAAAGGGTCCCTAAAAAAATCCTGAGAGTTACCAATTACCATTCCACTGGCACCCGGCTAATTTTTTAAGAGACAGAGGAGAGAGGAAGATTGAACCACACTCAAAAACGTTTTTAACCCCTCATCACCCCAATGTTTGGTTTTATGCTAAAAACAGCTCAATACTTTCATTTTTTACATAAAATTTGACCATCCGGTGAAAAGATAGTAGACTTGAAAGACTTTTTTTATTGAATACTGACAGAACATTAATATGTAATAACGCACCAAAAATTAACCAGCAGAGGTAGATTTCTTTGGCTTGTGTCGTTGAATTCCTTTAAGTTTTTTGAATCGTAAACAATATATTTTTTTTGCCTGCAGGGGAAGATTGCCAAACTTGTTGACGTCGCAAAAAAAAAATGTAAAAAAAATCATAACCGTTTACCTAAATGAATTCTTTCGAGAAAAAAAATGAAAAATAGTTTTTGAAGGCCCTAAATTCAGTTTTGGTGTTATTTTGACTACAAAAGGTGACCCAGGGAGAAGGTGGTGAGACCAAAAATCCAATTTTTTTGACATTATAGTGTAAGATATCAAAATGTAAGTATGTTTTTTGACCTGTCGAGTCTATTTCTAATGCCATTTCACCAAGAAAAGCAAACAACAGACGACTGGGTGCGGCTGGACTCAAAATTTAAGAAAATTTCAATGTTTTTGACATCTGGAATCCTTTTCTGAGCTAATTTTGAGCGAAAATCCAAAAGAGGGTTTCATATTGAGTTTACAACCAAAATTCAAAATTTTGTTGACGCCATCAAACGAAATAACTAAACGTATATTTTTTGACCACCCAAGAAGATGTGGAAAAGATCGACATTTTTTATGATCGATTATAATCCGTTGACACAAAAAATTGAGAATTATCGAAGAAAATCAAAGAATTTTACTCCGAGTCAAATAGAATTAGAAATTTGAGAGGGAAAAAATTAAAATTGCAGAACAAACACCGCTTTTTCATTTTCTATTCATTTGATTTTTGAATTGAAATAGCACTCTTCATTCTGGTTTGTGTGATCATTTGATAAATATCAACATCAGCAAAAAAAAACTTAGAAGTCGATTCTAGGGGCGAGGGGGCAACGCTCGAAAATGTTCTTAGCCCATTATTTCCCCAGGATTTGATTTTATACTAAAAGGAACTCAGTACTTTCATCTCTTACATCAAATTTCCTACAACATTAATTTGAGAATTTTTCTCTTCCGACCATCGGTTGAGCAGGTAAGGAGTCTTTAAGGACCTTTTTTGTAATAAAAATTACATGACCCATTATTGACATGGCTATATCTTATGTCTGAGGTCAATCCTAAAATTTTGTCCATTTTTCGTGTCCGTAAAAACCGTCTCGAAATTCCTTGATGATGACTTTTAGACATTTCGTCAGACTTTTTTGGAGTTGGCAAAATTTTCAGATTCCCATTGACTTTTTGAACTTAAAAAATTTTAGAATAATTCTGACTTTTAACCATTTTGTCAGACCAATAATTTAAACTTTTTGAACTTGGAAATTGTCTTTTTGAATTTTTGTCAGACCTTTTTGGAATTTGAAAATTTTTCAAATTTTCATTGACTTCTTAATACTGGCTTTTCAGACATTCGGCCAGACCAATAATTTAAACCTTTTGAATTACGAAAATTTTAGAAATAAGGGTAACTTTCCAATATTTTGTCAGGCAGACTTTTTGGATTTGGAAAATTTCAGATAATACGCTGACTTTCAGACATTTCCTCAGACTTTTTTGGACTTGAAATTTTTGAGAACTCAAATTAATTTTTGAATTGGAAAAATTTTCAACTCTATGGACAGAAAAAATTTCAAGAAAGTTCAAATCAGACATTTTGTCAGACTTTTTTGAACTTGGAAAAATTTTCGGATTTCCATTGACTTTTTGAAACTTGGAAAATTTCAGAGATAAAGTTGACTTTTAGACATTCTATTGGACAAATAATTTGTTTTTTTTCAACTTAAAAAATTGAATTTTAGACCTTTTGTCAGACTTTTTTGGACTTGGGTAAGTTTTCAGATTTCTAAAAATGGAGGGGAATTTTTGATAAACTTTTGAAAACTTGTAAATTTAAAAAAAGCATATCCATGTACCAATATGTCCGCTTGCAGAGTGGGTCTATCTTATTTTTTTTTTGTTATGTCAATGAAGTTATATATTTTATTTTTAATTGACTTGGAATTTCTTTTCAATTTTTTCCTGAATTTTTTTAGTATTAGGTGCCGCGACTTCAAGTTAGTCTCAAAGGTGGCCCAAAAGAGGCAGAGCTTTCCGGTTTGTGGCATTGAATTCCTCAATGAAAATTTGCTTCAAAACAGTTTTTAAAATCTCTGAATTAATTTTTGGTGTTATTTTGACCCCAAGAGGTGACCTACTGGGGGAAAGGTTGGACTGAAAATTCAAATTTTTTGACGTTATAGACTGAGGTATCAAAAGGCATGTTTTTTGACCTCCCGAGACCATTTTAAATGTCATTTCATCAAAACAACAATAATAAAAAAGGACCCAAGAGATGCGGTTCGACTTATAATTTGATATAATTTCAATATTTTCGACATCTGGAACTCATTAGTGAACTAATTTTAGGTCAAAATTCAAAAGGAGGTTTCATAAAGGGAGTTTGGAGCTAAAATTCAAAATTTTTCGATGCTATCAGACGAAGTATCAAAACGTTTGCTTTTTGACCGCTCAATTCCATTTTTGAAGTCATTTTGTTAAACAAAAAAATAATAATTTCCAATTTTTACCCAAACTTGGCTCAAAAATCAATTCCAGGGGCCAAAAAAAATACATTCTATTCCAGAAAACCATTCACTTCACCGACCGAAAACGTACAACCTTTCTCAAACCCTTTTCCAACTGCAAAAGCACGAACCTCTACCACGGTTACCAACCCAAACAAACCATCACACTTCGCCTCATCTCCACTTAACCTAAATACCTCCTATCACTTATTCATTTCAAAATTTTAGGGTTCAACGAGACAAAAAAACTCAAATCGGTTTCGCAGCAAAAAAAACCTCTTAAACTTCGCTTAGCGAACTCTTCAAATTTTAATACTTTCTAGAAAAAAGCACTCGAAAAATAATAACAATTCCCAAAGCATTCATCACCGTGGCAATTGCTGAATCGCTCCACGCTTGTTAGCTCGGGTAAAAACGAACATCGTAAGGAGAAAAAAAAGGTCTGTGCCGATGCTTTTCGCAAAAAAAAAGGTTACATTATTTAGAAAACTCGCATTTGCCGAATACTCCGAGTCTCCGACGTACATATTTATCACTGCCTTAGCCCATGCGAACTCTACTTCTTACACAAATAGATAATCTGCAAATCAAACACGCACTTAGTTTGCGTTTAAACGACGCAACAATGGATACGCGAAAAGTTCAACAAAACCTCGCGCTTTTCTCTGCTGTTATTTCGGTACACAAAACAAAATATTGTTAAAATTTAGCAAGATTAACGGTTCCGCGACAACACATCGTACCGTACAATGATTTTCTTATGTACTTTACGTACTACGTACATATGTCAAAGTGTTAAAACCTCTTCGAGCGTTTAATTAAGTCGAACCTTTGTACGGCAATTCATTTCAACATTCGTTTCAAATGTAAACTTGTCTCGTGTGACGTTTCCTACGTTTATATTAATTATTTCACATCGCTATTATCTCGCTATATGGTTGAAATAGTTGCCACACGCGTAGTTTAATTCGATAAATTTGCAAGAATTTACTCCTATTCGTAGTGTCTCATCTCGAGTTTTCAGCTCCCCGAGATCGGTACAGTTTACGAAGCGAATAAACTTTCGAGAGATATCTTTGTGCCGCGGCCGGCGATAAAACTCGAATATTTGTGTCATCGATTTATATAAACAACGTAGTAGGTACCTATAGATACTATAAAAGTCTAAATAATTCAAACGTAGGTAATCATACCTTTAACCGGGACACGCCGAAAAATCGCTCTCGCCGAATAAAGCTTCCTGCTTCGTTTTCTGCAACAAAAAAAAAGGCAAAAAATACCATCAAGTATTAAAATGAAAATATAATTTAAAATAAATCCTTATTTAAGACTCGAAATACAACATAGAGAATAGCAAATTAAAAATTCAATCCGTTTGGAAAACCGCCTCCGCCCTCGAGCATCCGTTCCACTCGTTAGATGGGTTTTTTTCCTCGTTTCGAAATCGAATTACTATTTTCATCGAATATTTAAAAAGGGTATTACAAGTTGACGAAAATTCGTTCGTTTTTTTTCCAGTCACCAATCGAGCACAGTAAATTAGTTTTGAAAAGTTTCCAACGCGTTAAATACTCGGTTTCGAGATTACACGAAGGAGGGTCGAGGTGGTGTGAGACGATTGATTGAAATACGAGTAATTAAACGACTAGCCAGAGCTGTGGATGGGAGTTCGTCGGTTATTCTGGCGTAATTACGAAAAAAGCTACGAAGTGTGCTCGGGTATTTACGTAGAACGTATTGTGCTCGTGCTACGGTTCGCGTTCCGCTTTCAATGAGCGTATGCAATTTCCCAACTTAAACTATCTCATATTTTATAATTATCTGGGGTTTAAAACGCCGAGCACGAACCCGTGTTCAAAGTATTGCATAAACAAAACACCGCAGGCGTCGCGACGCCTCGATCCTCTATTTTGAGCTTCTTTTCAACGTGTAGTCTATTTTGCACCGCCGCCCTAACACCACCCTTTATTGTTTTGAAAACCTCGAAACCGAAATGTATTATCAACGGTAATGCGATACCGAATACGTGCGGTTTTCTTAATTTTCTCAATATTATAGCTTATTTTTTTTCAACGTAGGATATGCCATAAGTATACGGCGATGCGGAGAAGATTGCCTACATCGTAAACGATAGGTTAATTAATTAAGGAAGCTGTAGACGATAATACTAAAAGGATTTTTGCTCGGTGTAAGGTATTAAAATCGAATATACGAGTATATTAGATCGCAACGAACCGTGTGGTAAATAATGATAAAATATCAGTTAGTTCTTTTTTTTTCAACGAAGTACATTATACAGGGTGTTTCGTTGATATAGCAACTCCTTCTATTTAATGATAGGCAATACCCTGTACCATGAGGTTGTACTTGGTGATAAAGAAAGAATCTTTGATTACTATTTACTTTAAGTTTTATATGATTTGAAAAGGTGGCATACTTAATTTAGTAGGTAATGAATACAAGTTGTTTTGAGCGAACAACTCCTTAAATTATTCAGGTAGGCTAAATTTGCACATGACCCAACTTTTAGCTGATGGGAAGTTCCGCGAAATGTTTATATTTCGTCTAAAATGAAAATTAGAAGAGCAATACATCTGATTTTTTGGTTTATAATGTCTTTTATTAGCCGTATTCAACAAAATGAGACATATGCAAAAAACAAGGTGTCGGTCTACCTACTGAAATCAAAAAAGAAACTGAAATTTTTCATACATCAATAGAAGAAAACTTTAACTGTGATCAGCCCTCTTTATACTAAATGTTCTAATTTTTCAGAAATTAAATTTTCTGAAATTTTGAGTTGAACCTCCCTCGCCCCCGAAAGTTCCTCCTGATTTTTTTTAGTAAGAAATGACACCACATACGCACTCGAAAGGTCAAAAAATGTACATTTGATACCTCATTCCATAACATCGAGAAATTTCGATTTTTGGTCCACCTCCTCCGACTTTCCTGGACACCTTGGGGTTTCAGTCTAAAATTACCTACCTCATTGAAATAGATTTCAGAGCTGTCGAAAAGCATACCTACACAAGTATACTACACACAGTATACACATTAGGGTGGAGCGGATTTTAAAAATGTTTTTCGATTTTGCTAATTTTTTGATATGTTGTTAATTTTGAGTTGAAAACTCTCCATAGAAATTTTTAGCCCCCTAGGTCACTCTGGAGGGGAGCTATGGTGTCTCAAACAGGGGTCATTTTCGAAAAAAGCGCGGTTTTTTGTGTTTTACACCCCAAAAACCACCCCTAACAAAAGTTCTCACGCGGGTTCCTAAGTGCAATTTGAGTTTCTGCGTCG
>FIZU01013163.1:0-25798 GCA_900064475.1 Pseudococcus longispinus | reverse complement strand
CGTAGATAAGAACAAGGTAGTGGTTATGCAACCCGGGAAAAGTCTAAGTTCCCAATTGCTTTAGTAACCAAAAATTGAATTTTCGAAAAATCGAAATTTTTCACGTTGTTCTACTCCTCAAAACAAAACGAACCTCGAGTTACCTCAACTCATTTTTGAAAAAACTGTACCTACTCATCTTGTGATCCTTCATTCAATTTCAATTTGACAGTGCATCTTTTCAGTGAAAATTTTCTTAATTCATCTATCACCGTTGGAAGACTACTGTAACGATGAAAGGCTCAGAATTGCTGGACATTGGGTACCCTATTTCTCTGCGCGATACATTTGGAACAATCCGCAATGAAACATACAGAGAAGAAAATCTCTCGACTCTATATTTTATGCATGTAGAATTTGAATTTTCGAATCGATAGTTTCATTTGAAAGACGACGACGACGTGCATTATGTGGCGTAAAATTTCCTATACGTTTCGGTGTAGCATCCACAGGCAGGAAGGGGAAACAACGTATAGGAAGAGGAAGAAGACAGGGGCGACGATTTAGATATAATAAACACGTCGATCGTTTTACATGTCATTTATTCACCACACACATACAAATATATAGATAAGTACATCAGATCGTAGGTTAGGTATACTCGTACGACGACGAATTCGGAATAATTATGCTGATGAAAAAACGATAAATTGAGACGGAAGGGTTCGAGAGAAGAGAGAGGTGTACTCGATAAGTAAAAGATACAGTCGAGTATAAAGCGGTGTAATGGTAATAGTGGTGGTGGTGTAGTGATTATTTTAGATAAATGTATTTACTCGTCGCCGTCGTCGTTGTGGTGATGTTCTTCTTCTTACAACGTACACAAGGACATATAGGTAGAGTGTCGTCCTATACCATCAAATGTACGTTGTCGACTTAATGAATATTTTATATTTAACCTATCAATAGTCTCAGCTCGCGAGTTGATGCTGCGTTCGTTGGTTGAATATATTAGAAGACGAGAGAGGCAAAGAAAAAAATTTTCAGCGGTGTGTAGCGTATCCTTTTTTTTTCTTCATCGACGACTTATGTGTGTGGTTGTATATTTGAGTACGTATGTTTCTCCGGTGTCTCTGTCTCGCTCGCTCGACTCGGCGTGTTTCAGAAAATGTGTGTATATCACGTTGGAACACCCGTAGGGTTTAAATGAAGCGAATTAATCAACATTTCGTGTATGTGTGCTTGATTAAATTCCATCATCGGGTTAATGGGAGTTGGGCACTAACGATGCCAATGGTTCGACGTCGACGACGACCAGAAACCAGGAACCCTGAACGAGGATCTGCGACGACCTGTGGTGTGACAGTAGGCGGAGAGATGGTTACTGTTGTTGGTGTTCTTTTCTTTTTTTTTTTACCACTGTATGGTACTTTGTATTTATACTCGACTACCTACGAAAGGTATTAAAAAATCGTAAGGTATTTTTGGACTTTGAAAGCGCTAATAGACGTCTGTTGAGAGATGAAACTACCTACTGGGATGCTGATAGACGTCGTCGGTCGTTTGTCGATTACCTGTTGCTCGCGTAACGCCACAGCTTTTGCGATTGGCTGACGAAGGCGAGGGTTTTTTGCTACGTGCAGTGCGCGCTTGTAATTTGCATATAATATACGCGACGACGGCGAAGAAGACGGTGTATCGGTATGAAAATGTGGGCCGGCGTCCCGTCCTGAGCTGCTGGGAGATACGAATAACGAACATACGAACCATGCGCATCAGAAAACGAGTAAAAATAAGGGTTCATTAAGGGATGACCTTTTCTGTATTGTTTTTTTGTCTCCTAAAACGGCGTGTGGTGTTTAATTGCGCCGTGGTAGGTAAATTTTGCGAAACCGTGACTTGCGTAGTAATTAAAGCCTGAAATGAGGGTGGAGGAAAGTTTCGAATTGTGAAATTCGGCGTGGTGAAGGTGTCTATTGGCGCGATTGGAATAATGTGGGGTTAGTTTTCTGAACGTTGGAGAGATTTTTTGTGTTCAGAAAATATACATTATTGTGGGGGTGAGCAAGGAAGGGGCGGGGTGTGGTAAAAATCATTGTTATGTCAATGGAGTGTTTTAAACTACTTGTTAAAGTTTCAGAGTAATCGTGGAAGTTGTTTGAAAAGTGGAAAAGAGAACGAAAAATTGTTCAATAATTTTCCGAAACCCCTTAAAATAGCATTAAATTCAAGAGAAAATCGTAAAAATTGTTCAAAATGCCGAAATAAAGTAAAAACGTTCGATGTGTTACAAGAATTATTTTAAATGTAATTTAAAACGTTATAAAAGTATAAAATCGTTAGAAGTACATATTATGAAAATTGTCCATAAAGTGTTGAAAATGCCTCTAAATTACTCGAAACATCGAAAAATCACTTGAAATGGTATGAAAATGGTTCGAAATAAATATCGGAGTGTCTGCCGAGCACGAAAATCACGAAATTTTGCTCAAAAAGTACGAAATTGTGGTACAAGTAATTAGCAACGAAAAACTAATTAAATTTTGAAGTTTGTTTTTTAAATTTTCGATAATACTTATTATTCGTTTAATTTTTTGTTCATATAAGAAGCTGAAGAAAAAGCATCACACCTAACTTTTGAGTAGTCCTGATGAATATTTTAAAAGTTGTTGAAAATTGAAATTGCCAAAATATTAACAAAATTCAGTTAACATATTGTCGAAAAATCATGAAAATTTCTGAAAAATGAAAATGTCATTATATTATTGAAATTTTCATAAATTCAGTAAAAATAATTCAATAGCGATCAAAAAGTCATTAAACTTGTGAAAAAGGTCATGAAAATTTTTTAAATTGTTAGGAAAATCATTAAAATGTATTGTAAAAATGGTCAAAAAGTCATGAAAATTGTTGGAATTTGCATTCAAATCATTATAAATTCCATAAAATTCGTAGTTTGTCTGATTTATTCCACAATTTTTGTGCAATTTTAAAGAATTTTTGCAATATTAGTTTTTTTATGTTTCTGATTTCTGAAAGTTTTATCTCAATCACTCTTATGAAAATTGTAACATTTTTTGAATTTTCGGACAAATTTTAGGTAACAATTTTTACAAGATTTTCGACAATTTTCATGAACTGTGGGATGTTTTTAAAATATCTTTACCGATATTTATGAAGCATTTTTAAATTTTAATGACATTTTTCATGCCTTTCATGATTTTTTGAATTCTTTTACAATTCATCTATCCATTTTAATAAAAATTTTATTAATTTTAACGGTATTTTCGAGTGGTTTTATGATGTTTTGACCATTTTTAAGGTATTTTTAATGATTTGTATCAGTTTTAACATTTTTAAACGAAACTTTTAGCTATTTTCAAGTTTTTTCTAACGTTGTTATCACATTTTCAATTATTTTCCACTAAAATTGTTGAATATCGCAAAAAGTCGTCGAGTCGTCGCTAGAACGCAAAAAAAAATTGATGCTAGAAATACTCGTACCTAGGTACTAGAAATTGCACATTTTATCTCGTTTCTAAAATATATAACTTTTTACAGGTAATCAATTTCATGTTTTTTTCCAACGATTTTCATAATTCTTCAACGACTTTGGGTATATTTTCAATTTCAATTATTTTTTAAGCCATTTTTTTTAGCAATTTGAAGATTTGTTGGAGAAACTTGGCTAACTTTACTGTATATTTTGTCGAATTTGAATACATTTTCAACGATATTGGCAAATTTCTCGTGACGATTTCAAATTTCATGATTTTTTTTAGCGATTTTCAAAATATTTCAACAACTTTGAGCATATTTTCAATTTCAATGATTTTTTAAATAATTTTTTAGCAATTTGATGATTTGTATGATAAACTTAGCGAATTTTTCTTTGTATTCTGTACAACGTTTAAAAACTTTTAACGATTTTTGCAATTTTTTTCACGTATTCAATTCGTTTTGAACTTCTTAAAATTATATCAAGGGTTTTCAACGATTTTGTACTCATTTATACGATTTGAATGCCATAAAAATCGTTGGCAATATTACAGAAATCGTTTGCAATCGTATAGTTACATTATGCAGATTTGTTTTAAATAGGTACTCTGGTAGGGAAGTAATACAATAAGAATATGAATCAGTATATAATTATCGCAAAAAGTACCATACACGTTACGTCGTTGATGAAAGTAGCCGCCAGCCCGCCATGAAACTCTGGGTTAACTGCCCAAGGGTGTTGGAGGAGTGGTAGGGCGAAGAGAGAAGAAAAGGGTATGAGGTATGATGGATACACTATACGTGGATATTGTGACCTTCTCATTCAGCCCCTTTTTATGATTAGCACGCGGATTAATCCAGTTGAATATACAAGAAAATTATCGATTATTCGCGCCGGGGTGCTTGTGTCTGTGTGTATGTGTTAGAACACCGTTTGTTGCTGTCCCTTCTATGTAACGTTGCAGAGACCAGTGTGTATTATGTGAGTGAGATTTTTACTCGTGATCGAGTTTTATAATTGATATTTTGGGAGTGAAATGATAGCGGTATTCGTCGATCGAGAAGTGATCGATTTTTACCTCAGTAATTCGAGGGAATCAGGGGAGAGCGTTCAATAGAGGTAAAGGAAAAGATACGAGAAAAGTGTTGGAATTTTGAGAAAGGAAAATACGAAATCGTAATAATAAGTTTAGTATAAAAGTGAACCGAAAATATATACGGTTCGTTGTACACATTAATAAAAACGAAATGAAACGGAGAAAGAGAGAACTGCAAGACGAAAAAGAAGAGGAAACAAGAAAACGAAGCATTTCGCAGGAAGAAAACCTCATTCGTTATCTTTTTCCAGTTGAGTTTTCTTTTGGTTGCGTTTCTATGCGAGAGAGGTGCGATGTCCCGGTGCGAAATATGTGTATAGTAGGTATATTTTCGGGCATAGTACTCGTACGGTACTCTGCTCGGTTCGGGGCGAGGGACAAGGCCGTGTGTTAATTCGAGACCACGCGAGGAAGGGAGATTTGACCGCGAAAGGCGAATACCTAACGTAAGACCGACAGAGACGGAGAGAATAAAGAAAGCGAAAAAAGGAATTTCTAAATTCGCTGCGTGGAACAAATAAAGCTGCTCCATTTGTTAGCGAACTCTTAATAATTACACGCGGAAGTTGAATGGAAAAAGAAAAAAGAGAAGCTTTTCGGTACGAAGACGCGAAGGGTACACGTCGGCGTCGCCTCCTCGGCCTTTTATTATTGAAAAATGACGTTCATTTATTTTTCATCCGAGCTAATAAGGAATCGCGGACGCGAATTTTCGCATCATTTATTAAATCAGCAGCTCGGTCGAGAGAGAAATGTACAGAAAGCTGTGGCCGGACCGAGGGCGAGACAAGACGAGGTATGGATTGTTTGTCGAAAGATAGCGTCGATGACGAGGTGTTAATTAGAAACGCGCGACAAATGGACGTGGTGTCTTTGAAGACGAGGTGGCCGGAGCGGGACGAAACGAGTGATTAATTGAAAGGGTTGTGATTTGTAAAGAAAATGAGGCCAAGAAGAGAAAAAGATTTCGAAGGAGGGTGGACGAAGAGGAGAGATGGTGAAAAATTGAGGTCCGAAAATTCCAACGATTGAGAGACGATTTTTTAGTGAGAATTTTTACTTTGCACGTGAAAGAAATCAGATGAAGGGAAAATCGTATCGAAAAATTAACCAATGACAGTTTTTTAAATTCAGAATCTTTTTTATTTGATGGATTTTCTCGCGTTTTGGTGATTTCTTCAATTTAATGCGAGGGAGATTTTATTCGGGTAGTTGAACCCTAAAATTTGGTACATTTTACACCTCTTTCCGAAGTAATCATTTGTTTTCTTTTCATATGCAAATTGTAAGAATGAGATTGCAAAAAAAAAATCGCGTTTCTTCTCTGTTTCTTTGTCGTAATTTCATTATTGACTTTGTCGTCATTCCTTTTTCTGGCGAAAAATTCATAGCATTACTCATCTTTCGCTTTTCAAAATACACGTGCATTGATGAAACCCCCCAAAAAGACAGTATCGTATCGTAACCATTATAACGCTACGCTCCTTGCTTTGGTACTCCATCGAACGTTCATTAGTTTTATTAATTGGCAGATTATTTTTGGCACCGTTGATGATGATGATAATGATAATGATACTCTGGTTGTGTTGTGCGATTTCAGTATACTAGAATGCTGTATTACTTGTGGGAGGGTGAGGGGATCATGGTGTCATCGTGGTCACCGCCGCCTCCGCCGCTGCTGCCACCTCTGCGTATATACAAACTCTCGGTGAACGTCCTCTTTCATTATATGCTGCGTACATATATAGTGTACAACGTTCGCGAGCTAATCAATTTCGTGCTCGTGTCACTGGCTGCTTCGTCAAAGTGGAGAAAAATTTCACTTCGGGTTTCACTGGTCGAGGCCCTCATAAATACGTATAGGGAAGAGATCGCATTCTAAATTTACATAGATGATTCTTCGCCGGTTCCGGCATTTACTCGTCAATCGTTACCAACTCGAAGACGACGTGATGTCAATCTTTATAGATTGGTGACACATGCTACTGTTTTGCGAATTTGTATAAGGAAAGCAAAGAGACTTACGTAGTGAGAACCTCCTCGAGGTATATGGCGAGAGATCTCAGGGTAGATCTAAATGTACAGATTTCTTTACTTAATAGGTAAAGGTATTTGTACATGTGTAGTTTAGTGTACTGTGATTATACTTGGGATGACCACAGAGAACCGATGCCGACTAATTAGAGAAGAAAAATTCTTACGTAGCGAGAAGAGTATTTTACTGCATTCGAGTAAGTCGCACTTTCCTCCGCGTCGTCGCGCACCACTCTCGGTATGATAAATTTTACCGATAAACGTGATCACTCGAGGCATTAAACGTACGATCCTCCACCACAACAGTCGCCTTCGTTGTATACCTAATATGTACGTATACCTATGCGATTAATCGCGCGCTAAATAATCCAAAATAAAAAAGGAAAAAAATTAGATAAAACTTTCTCACCAATCAGATAAGTATTTATGTTCGAACCGCGGAAATCGTCGTCGTCGCCGTGTATCAAATTAACACCGCCGCGTAATTGTATGAGTTCGTTACGTTGCCTGGTTTGTATGGAAATCTATTATATGTGCCTTATTACGAGTACGTGTAATTTTTAAAGGTTCGCGGCGCGAAATCGGTCGTGGATAATTGCTTGCGTAGGATGACAGCAGACAGCCTGAGTGCAAGATATGGGCTGGCGAAAGCGTCGCTCGAGATGGGTTTTTAAATTGGCAGTATTTTAATTTCTGGAAGTTTCGTTACTTCGGAGAGTCAAGTTGGGGGTTCGTTATTGGATTTGAAGTGGAGAAATGGTCGTTGTGAAGGTTGGTTTGGCGAGTTTTGGTTGGTTTGGTTCGGTATCTGCTAATTTTTGGCAATTGGTGCGTAATTACGCGGTAAATTGATGGCGAATTACCAGAGTTGATGTTGACTTGAAATTATATTAGGTGGTCCATTTATAAGGTTGATAGTTTTAAAAATGAGAAAAAAAAACACTTTGAGTACAAAAATTTCAAAAACCAAGCCCCTTAAAAAACTAATAGCTCTTTAAAGAACGAGAATTTCTATCTCTTTAATTTTCATCCCTTGCATTTTTTTCGTAGCACCCTTAGTTTTGCCAGAATATCCATATTCATGGGAAACGTACAAAATAGGTAATTTGAAAAATAAAACAACTTTTGACTGCAAAAATCTCGAAAATTGAGCCCCTTAGGGAAAAAACTAATAGATCATAAAAGAAACAGAATTTCAAGCTGTACAATTTTCATCCCTTGCATTTTTTTCGAATCGTAGTGTTTTCTTTTCATTTTTAAAACCATGGACCTTATAAAAAGGCCACTCTGTAACCCTGTATTATTTGGTAAAAATTTGGTAAAAACTCAAAAAATTGCGAAATAATGAAAAAAATCAGTATTTACCTTAAATTACCCGTATTTACCATGAATTACCCATATTTCTCGTAAATTACGTACAATTAGAGTAAATTACCTACATTAGCTATAAATTCCCGGTAATTGCAAAAAATTGTGTAAATTAACAATAATTTTGGTAACTTGTGGTAAATTGCTCAGGTTACCTGTAATTACCACAACAAGCGGTAATTCCTGGTCAGCTACTCCGTTCGAACCTTAATTTTCTCGACGAATAATTATTTTTCTTAAAACTATAAAAAAAACTGTAAACTGCAACTAAATCCTGAGTGGTATTTACGGAGAATTACTCGTAATTACGGTAAATTTGCGATAATTGGTAATTCTGGTAGTCTGATTTTCTTCGTGAATTATTCATACTAAATTTTTGAAAATTTTAGTATTCGATTCGAGTGAAATTCCCTGTAAATTTACGGTAATTACGGTAATTTCGATAATTTTTGATGTTTTACACAATTTTTGGTAATTGTTGGGTAACTGAATTCATACCACATTTTTGAATTTACCTGGTATTTATTACACGCAAGTGAGTGAAAGGTATGTTCGGTAAATTACCTATAATTACTCAAAAATCGTGGTAATTGTGGTAAAATTGTGGTAATTGACGGTAATACTTGGTAATTGATGGGTTAATTGAGTTGAAATGTTTCAAATCATATGGTAAATGTTGAAATTATTCTTTCTGAAGTTTTCTAAAATACTTATTATCGATGATAGTGGATGGTATTTTCGGTAAATTTTGGTAATTACCGTAAAATGGTCGTAATCAATGCTAAAATAATGATAATAATGGAACAGTAATACAGGTCTATTGGTTTTATGAATATTTGTTGACCCATCAGACATTTTATCACTCGTGATAAAGAAATACGAGCCCCGTCGAGCCATTCTCTACAATCTACATTGTTGAAAAAAAGATTTGACGACCGCAGCTGCAGCCTTATCAGCAAGAGTGGACGAAATGGCGACGGTGGCGGCGTCTTCCAAGTACAACGAATTGATAAATAAGTCTTGGATATCCCTTACGGTAGATATACGTATTAGGTGCGATACCGATGTGTATACTGTGTACAAACGGCGACGACGACTACGACGGCGGCGGCGTTTTATGGTATACATTATCAATACGCCGAATCTATACGTGTAGCAAGTTGACCATGAAAAAGGCTACACAGACACATCGAAAATAGCCGAAGAAGAGAAGGCAGTAGCGGTGGACAGTGGGCTGCGAATATACGCGAACGATGGAAAAAGACGGACGAAGAGGACGAGAGAGATAGAAGCACGTATGGGTAAAGAAATAGTTCGGACATTCAACCCTCGTGTACTTCTACCTATACGTTGTGTATCGGTCGGGGTTGTTTACATTGGCGTGTAGTGTTGTGTTGCTGTTGCTGATGTTGTTTGTGTGGGTAACAATGTTACATGAAATGGTGCTGGAACTGTGGTCATATTACGTTTGTAGGTGTACGGTTAAAAGAAAGTTTGAGGTGTGTGATGAGGTATTGTCGCGTTGTAATTGATTTTTTGGTTGAAATTTTTTTGGAATTTTTGTTGATTTTTTCATCATTGTTGTCTGGGAAGAAGCGTTAAGGAGTATTTAGGTTACTAGAGCATGATTTTGAGCTGTGAGATGGAAATCAGACGAACTTGTTTTCGAATAAGAATTGTTTTCGTTTCAATTTTTTCAAATATGGAATTGGAATTGTATGGAATGTTACGTGCTAAGGCGAACAACAGCAAAAACGATCCAAGTTGGCCGCGAATTCAACGTCGAGTCTCGCCACCACCGTCAAGCAGCAAGCGTATTTTATCGGACATTAAATCGACAATAGGGTGGACAAATTGACCGCCAATTGTGTAATCGATTTGTGTGCAATGTGCATGCATTTATGCTACGTATAACGTACAGTACTGTATACGCTATGCGGCCTTCTCTTTTTACTGTCTCCGTGCCCGTATTCCCCTTTCTTTGGCTTATGTGTGAGTGTCGTATTTACGTGTATGATATTGTATGTGCTATGTGTTGGCCTAGTGAATTCAATATGTGCTACACTACATACGTTCGAGCGAGGCGACGAGGTTTTTATATGGGTTAGGGTCTCTATCGCATATAGCAACCGTACGTCTCCGTCGTACATGCATTGCATAGTATATTGTGCAGTTTCGATGCAAGGTATTGATTTTTATTAGATAAGTGTAAATATGAAACTATGCAGCGTGTAATATGGATGAAACGTGTGTGGGAGAATGGGGGAAGGAGGAGGTAACGAGAGTATGTGGAGAATACGATCAGCTGGAGAAGAAACGTGGATGGAGAAAATGATTTTTCGGCGATAAAATGAATTTGGTGGATTATTTTCTAGAAGGGTGTCTGAATGAGAGTGGTGCGATAACGATGATGCGTTTTAATTGCCGAATGCTGGAATAATGGTGGATGCAGTTTGGGCGAAATTGGGTGATACTGGTCTGAAAACAATGGAAATGGGTTTTGTATGGAAATTTGGAGTGCAGTTCCCTCGTAACTGAAATTGCAGCAGTCTTGAGTTGATTTTTTGGTTTTGGACGAATTTTTGAAAATTCAAAAATCGTCATATTTCAGCAAAAATGTGATATTTTTGAAATAGGGTAGATACTTTTTTTGATAAAATTATGAGAATTGAGTGTCTACTTAATATCGACCTCCATAAGAAATCGAATTCCATCATTTCTGGAAATTTTGATATGTTCCAGGATTTTTTTGACCAGCTTTTTCGAAAAAAATAGAAGTATTGGAAAGGTCAAGGAAGTTTTGGTTTGACAGTGGGCATTCCAAAAATCACATTTTCGTTCAAAAAATTCATGCTGCAGGTGTCGAGTGGTTTCCTCGTTAGTATTTTTGGAAGTTATTGAATTTTTTGAGGTCCAGGATCACTGCATAAGAAAATGGAATGAGAAAAGAATATAATTTACAATTTTTTTTTTCAAAAATCCAAAGGGTCGTTATATTTTTTGATATATTTATTAGTAATTCTCCTTTCATCAGTGACATGGCCAACCAAAGTAGTCAAGGAGCATATTCTCCACAAAAAAAAGGGGGAATATTAGAAAGAGATGGAGCCGAAAAAATCAGAAATCAAAAAAAATTCCGCAAATTTACTTTTTTAGCTTTTTTGAAAATGGGGAGATTTGACATCATGTATTTTCCATGTAGGGGGCTAAAACTTTCTAGGATTTATTTTTCCATAAAAATGAGCACCTTCAAGGGGTGGAAATAAAAAAATCTGAAAAAAATTTCATCGCTCTTGAATAATTTTCTGACATTTTTTCAATCAAGCATTAACTTTACAAATACGACGAAAATTTCAAAAAATCTACAAATTTGATTAAAAGTGTTCGAATTTACATCCTCGAAATTTTCCTCAATTTCGAAATTATTCAACTTAGATTAAATCAACCAAAAATGCTCGTACAAAAACAACGACCACATTACGCAGCAATAAAATCATCGCGGTCAATTTGTACGTATTTTGAGCAGCTGTGCTGCGCCGGCGAAGAAAACGTGGCTTTATCGTTGTCATCGCTCTAATTGCATTAAGATTATTCTCAAACGTACGGTAAATATTCATTTCCGTTGGCCACGTCGTCGTCGTCGTCGCGTATGTACTTGGCCATGGTGGCGATGCAGGATTATCAAGGGTGACCCACAGATGTACACAAGGCAGGAGGTGAACAGGGTGGCAAAAAGTACTGTGTACTTGATACGTACGAGTATGTTGTTGTAATACTCGTAGCAAAGGCTATGCTGGGCAGTATTGTCAACCCCTCTGTATCTATGGTGGTAGTTAATTCGTTAGACAGGCTGCAGTACGTATGATGGGTGTTCTTGTTTCGTGGTATATGCGACAATTCAAAGGAGTCTCGAGGGGTGGAATGTAGTGCGCCTTGGATGTGTGACATTGGGCAACTTCATTAACAGCGATAGGGGTAGGAACAATGTTCTGTCATGAGCATGCAAAATTGCATATGCGTTGGCAAAAAGGATGAAGATTTTGAGAACTATTTTTATTATTATCGAAGTAGATTGTCTCAAATGACTAATTTTCGTTCTGTCAAAAAAAAACTGAAGTGGTCTTCTTTCTTCGTTTTTCCTCCAGAGGAAAGAATTTATGTTATCGATATGATTTTTCGGACGAAGAAGAAAAAAGTTCTATACGAACTGTTCCCTCGTAGAAAAAAAAATACGAAAACGAAAGAAAAACGTGCGTTTTCCCATGGAAAAGCAACCAGTGTCGATTTTAGGACAACGACGACGATGATGACTACGAAGTCATTAATTTGAATAATTAATACTAGACGGTTTCGCACTGCTTCGTCGCTGGCGCTAAGATGATACCACCTTTTACCCCAAAGTAACGCCGACTGACAGGGAGAGGGGTCGATGGGTTAATGTTTTTTACGATGTCGTATTACAAACGTTGTTTTATTTCAACGTAGAATCCTCCTTCCTCCTCGCAGCCAATCTCAAAGAAGCAAAAGGAACGTAGCGACGCAAAGGCTGCACGTTACGGTGTAAAAGCAATTAAAAGTTGGGTTCATTATTGTTTGAGAATCGCGAAGGGTGACTCACGCAGTACGCTGCGCCGCCATTGTAACGACGCACCAACAGCCTTAGTAATTTTAGATATGCAATTATAACGACGTAGCGGTCTATAAGGGTGGAAGAGGATTTACATTAAGGGTGGTTCGTTGGGTTTTCTCTGTTCTGTGCTATATGGTCGGTCGTCTTAGCTGTAAGTCGTATATTCTGTTTCTGACTCTATTCTGTGTTAATGATATGATATTTGAGGTTAAACACGCAACATTGCTCAACTAATGCCCTTCTTTAATAAATGACTGAATAGCTGTAGCGACAGCAAATGCTTTTTAGAGCCACCTACGAGATGACGTAACAAAACTCAGCACGAGCACTTGTGGAATAGAGCAAGTTTTTTCGGAATTATGGTAAATGTGGCGAAAGGTCGAAGAGTAATGATAAAATTGAGGGTAAACGTGGGTTTCTCGTCGATGATGGAAAAAAATCAGACGAGAAATTAGGTAATTCGAGCCGAGCCTGGAAAAATGAGACGTGATTTTAAGATTAGTTTTTTTCCTTCGACTCGGCGTCTGCGGAAACGGAAACAGCCTTGAGAGCGGGTATATTTACGCAATTCGACGAGCTCGATTTTCCTCTGGTTTTTAAAAAGAGGGATTTTTGTTTTGCTTTTGCCAGTTTATTATACGTACGGTCTCGGATTAGCGTAGTAATTGAGATTATTATTTTTTCTCGTGCCGACGATGATATTAATTGACGGATTTTCCTTTTTGTTTGTTCGCAGATTTTTTTTGTTAATTTATCAAGAAGAAGCTCCGTTCTGTTGATTACTTTACCCCCAAGAAATTGATACGTATTCGAAATATCAACCTGATTGGTGAGTACCTTTGACGTGGTTTTGTTTTTCTTCGTATCGGTGTATTACGTTAGCATCGTTCGCAGGGTTTTAATTAGATATACGAAGGAGGAGGTTGAGGGGTGTATATTGTGTTATTATACCTATCTACCTCTCTCTGGTTTCTATATGGTTTTTATAAGAGGCGACAGCTGAGAGCTCTGATGTTGTACGTAATGGATTGATTAGCCCGCGTTATTTGGTCGAGGCTTAACGCGAGCTTTATGGGTTTTAATTAAAACGTGTAATCAAGGCACGTGGTGGCGGTGCAGTGGTCGTCGGTTAAATGGCCGATGAAAGTGTGCTCGTTAAACGCGGCGTGGTGTGGAAATTTCATTAACTGATCGTAAATCATATAGGAGGTTTTGTTTTTCGCACCTTTTTCTATGCTTTTTTTTCTGGCGTGTGTAATGCGAAGGATTATTTCGAGGTTTAGTAAGGTCGAATGTGTGTGTGGTGCAGTGGAGGATTTCAGAAATGAGAGAGAATTAAGAAGACGAGTTTGAGAACTGAAGTTGAAATTTATGGAGAATTTTCATTGTGATTTTGAAAGCAGGAGAAAGGGTAAATTATTTGACGAACTAAAAATTTAGGAATATGTAATTTCTTAATGAAAATTTTGAAAAATGCGATTGATTTTTTTTACGATTTTACTAATTCAAAAAAACTTTGATGATCGAAAATGAAAGGGTATCTGAATTTCATCATGGCTCATCATCAAAAAACCGTTGAAATGATGAACGTCAGCTAATTTTTATGCATCGTAACTAGTTCATTTTTAGTTAACTTTGCTAATTTTTCATGATTTTCAAATTTAAAAAAAAATAATTGATGAAAAAAATGGAAAAGAAATTCCAAGTTTATCAGTGCAAACTCTTGGAGTCACCCCACAAGCATCCAAAAGAGTTGACTCCTCCAATGCGGAGTTGGAAAGAATTATAACTCATTTTCAGAACTTTTTTTGACCAAACTACTCAGTCCCTGTTACAGCTAGAATGAAAGAAATTTGTTTAAATCAACAACTTTCAACTAGTAGGTACATGAACCAAAATTTATTGAAAAGGACATTTTTTTGATTCCGGGGTCTCAAATTCGGAGATAGCAAAATTGAGTCATCTAAATTTTGAGAAATTTGTCTTATTTTAATGTTACTTTGATGTATTCTAAATCTAAATATGAAATATGAATATTTTTGGTTCCACGGGTGGAGGTGAATCCGAAAAACTAAATTTTGAAAATTTTTCACCCCTTCTTCAGTTTTTGGAAGCATTTTAAAAATTAGATAATGAAAAAGCAAGGTGGTTGGAATTTATTAAGGCTGATGTAAGACGAGTGATTTGGGGTATAATCATCCCTAAGGCCATAAAAGGGCCTAAGTGTTGACCTGTGTTCTTGAAAAATCTGGAAAATTTTGCATTTTGAGGAGATATGTGCAAAATTATTCTCAAAATAATTTTAAATCAAACTTATGAAATCATTTTCAAAATTCTTGAAAATCGTGAAAATTATTTCATGAAAAATTATTCAAAATTATGATTTAAACGCAGATGATTTTCT
This sequence comes from Pseudococcus longispinus, assembly GCA_900064475.1. Lineage (NCBI taxonomy): Eukaryota > Metazoa > Arthropoda > Insecta > Hemiptera > Pseudococcidae > Pseudococcus > Pseudococcus longispinus. The sequence goes on along the minus strand of FIZU01013163.1, from coordinate 10,788 downwards.
CACAATAAAAAATCATAATTCGTAAAAATCATTAATTATAAAAAAATCTTGAAATTTTTATATATTTTTGATCAGTGCACATAATTGTGATGATGCCTAAATTTTTTATCATTTTTTGGTTTTGAAAATCCAAAATTGAAAAATTTGAAGGTGAATTTGTTTTTTTAGAAGAAGAGATGAAATTATCTTAAGAATTTGAATTTCGTGGAAAAATTGTTCCCGTGTTATTTGATATTTGTACTTACAAAAGTTCAATACTTTTGATCTCAGCCCCCTTCCCCCCTCCACTGATGATTTCGTGCAGTTAAAAACCTGAAATAATTGAGTCTCCCAAAAACCTAACCACACTTGCAAAACAAAACAAAAAAAAACGAAAAAAGATCTTGAAAGAATTCCAAAAAACCAGTCAAAATTGCAAAAAAAAAAAAGCAAAAGGAAGGTTAAATATTTAAAACGTGGTCCCCAAGTCACGATGAAAGAGGCGACACCCTGGTAAATAATTAATGGAAAACTGCAGGGAAACAGAAGACGAAATCTCAATGAACTCGAACAATGGTCGAACAATAAGTCGACGATTAATTATTGCGAACCACTTAGCAAACGCCAAAATGGCACGTATTGTTCGTATTGTTCGTATTGGGAACTGATTAATATACATTTTAACGTTGTCTGGTGTTTTCTCATCCTACGAACCTCCTGGTCGACTCATTAGATGCCAAGAGTATGTGATAGTTATCTAGAGTGAAATTGGGACAAACACAACGTACAAAATTTCAGTACCTGTAATTTTTCAAATTGTAGTCTCCGTTATAGTATCGTGTCATTAAGGTATTAACACGCGAGCACCCCGAGTAATTAAATTATAGTAATTTTAGTCGGTATTTGTGAACTGTTGAGTATACCAATGACCAGAGAATGTGTTCGTATGTAAATTTGGTTCTGGGTATATGCGTGAAATAATGAAAAATGTTTTGAATATCGTTATGCAGAGTCAGGTAGGGCGAAGGAAGCGGGGGTGAACCCCGAGGAAGGTAAAGAGAGAGGGTTAACTTATCGAACGAATATTTTGCTGGCTTTTTTTTTCATTTCGTTCTCATTTCTTTCTCGATTTCGTATATAAGTACGTATGCCTTCGGGTATTATGCCAAATTGCGAACGTTATAGCATTTTATGCAGTAATATAGGTAGTTTTGGGGGTCGAGGGTGAATACCTGATCTCGATATTGTATTGACGCGATGGTGAGAAGACCGAAGAATGGAATATGTAATGGATTTTATGAAAATTAGAATAGCTCCGGTGGTATTCACCTAAACAGAAGCGTATAAACGCCCGCAAAACCGTAGCTTCGCGATGAAAAAGAATACTAATAGAAGAAAATAGTCGAACGAGAGAGAAAGAGAAAAAAAGGCAAACAGAGAAAGGATCGTAGAGCTCACAGCCATCGCAACACAGCACAGGAGATAAACAGTAGAATAATACGGTGGTGCTCTTTTGATCTTTTTTAATCGCGAAACGAACGCGATGCGGAGACTGCGACGGTGGCTGTTTTACCCTGTATGCTGCCGAGTCGTTGTTGTTGTTGCTCTTTTTTGTATTTTACTATAATTTCGGTACAAGGTGGCGCGGGGGCTAATTTCGATAAAATATTTTACTTGTTTAACGCGCGCGATTTTCGCTCGAATGAGTCTTTTTACAAACTTGGGACTGTATCGGCGGCGGCGGATGAATTTTCTTCGACGAAACAACGGAACGCGATCCGGTTTTTGTAAATGTCGGCTTTTTGTGTATCACATCGTATGCATTTTAACGTTGTGCTGTACTGAGAGTTGAGTGGAGTGAGAGAGATGTTAAGTTAGAGTGAGGGTTGCGTTGTAGGCTTGATTCATATATGGAAAATAACATAAGAGTGAGATACAGGGCCAGGGCGAGAGAAAGGACGAAAAAAAGGAGCAGGAGTGGAAATTTAAAACCATTGCAGCGTGGTCTTGTTGCTGAGCCGAACAATAGTCGAGTTTGATTTGTAAACGTGTAACGGATTGTAAATGAAATTAGAATCGGTTCGATGTGTGGGTATGGTTGCGCGCGAGAGATGAAAATTTAATCGTATTTAGCGAGCATGGTTGTAGGTATATTGGATTTTGGAAATTGGCTGATGTAAAGAAAGATGAGGTGGTCGTGGTTATAAGTGATTACAATTAAGGAAGGGTTTTAGAGGTGCAATGGGATAAAGAATTGGGAAATTGAGACAAAGTGAGACCTGAAAGAAGAAATTATGGTGTAGAAGAGGAAGTTTTCAAAAATTATGATGAAATATAAAAATTGGTAGAATATTTCTGATAAGGCCTATTAAATTGCTGGAAATTGTAGGAATATGAAGTAAATTTACGTACTTATTACTCGTGAGATTTTTAATCCTAAAAAATCATCCAAATTTTGACTAAAAAATTCACGATTTTGGATTGAAATGTCCTGACTCAATCGTAAAATTTGTTGTAAGTATCTAATAAAACAAAATGTATTCTGGATTGTCAATTTTCCAAAAATTTTGTAAGATTCACTTTTGAAGTGATTAAAATAGGGTACGATTTCAAATTTTAATGATTTTTTGAGTTCTTTCTAGAAAATTCGATGATTTTGAAGTTTTAAAATTACAAAAATTGCAAACATATTGTGAAAATTGTTCAAAGTATTATTTATGTATTAAATATCAAAATATCAACAAAATAGAATTCAATACAACAGAAAATAATCGTTGAAAATTTGACGAAATTTTAAAAATTGTTGAAAATATTCATACCCAATGTACTGTGGACTGATATTTTTCAATGTTTTACGACCTTTTTCAGCGAATTTTACGATATTTTAATCAAAATTTGTGGCATTCGTAAGAATTTTTTCGTTATTTTTGCCAACTTTTTGTAAATTTTCTACAACTTTCGTGGCTTTTTCATTGATTTTTGACCAATTTTCATTCATTTTCATGATAAATTAGACAATTTTTATGATTTTTTCACCTCTTTCGCAATATTTTCAACAATTTAGAATTTTATGACATTTTTTTTACTTCAGTTTTACCATTTTTAGACTGTTTTTGTAATTTTTGAACAACTTTTTCAATATTTTTGATCATTTTTGTGAACTTTTCATCAAATTTTAAGATAAGAGCACTTTCGGTCACTTTTTAAAGACTGGCAATATTTTAAATATTTGAAAAAAATATTTAGTATGCTTATTGTTGATAAATTTTTTCTCAATTTGAGACGCTTTTCGCGATTTTAAAGCGAACATTGCTGAATTCCTCGTGCATGATTATTGAATAATTTTAGGTACATTTTAGAGACTAAGTATTAATATTTTTTCTTGCTTTTTACGAAATGATTTACGTTTCCATACATACTTATTTCAGGTTATAAACTTCAACATCAATGAAAATCTTAAATTGAAATTTAAATTGCCTATACAATAAAGTACTTAGTGAAAGTTACGGCTTTGAATGAAATATTATTCAAAATTCTGCGTTCGTTTTCACAGTCTGGAAATTTTTTTTGCCTTTTCAAAACTTGGCGTGAAGTCTTAGTATATTTTGAAAAAATTTTGTCAGCTTAAAAGAGAACGTAATTGCATTTAAACTTTCAACACGAGCATCTTGTAGATATCCATTTTGAATTTTCTTATTTCTATCCTTCTGTCCCTTCTCATTCTACTTGATGGACGTTCAAATGAAAATTTAACGCCTACGACGAAAAATTTCGATGTAGCTCGAGGAAAATTTCACTCAAGTATGCATACATTGCACTCCAGTAAGACACACGTGATTATATCTCATCTCGTAGTCTCTGATGGCAGTTAGTTCAACACGACGTTCTCCTCATGCTCGATCCACATATCCTTCCCCTTTTCTTTTGGCGTTTAAACGCTTATGAAAATCTAATTCGATCAAGTATAACGGTAAACTTTCTTTATTTATCAATTATTCGCATAATATGTGTAGAAGATTTTCGAGATTAGCGAGCCCCGCTTTGAATATGTTATCGAAGAAAGAGACAGAGAATAGAAGTCGATAATCAGGCCAGGTTACGCGATCATCACAGGTACATTCTTTACATTGCGTGCTGCGTATAAGGGGGTCGCCGATATGTACCTCTTGGTTCTTTTTTCTTTAAATTTAATTTAATAGATGTAGCGATAATTTGCATAACGACGTATACATTGTTGAAAAACACCGCATAAATTTCATCGTACTGATCGCCGTGCCACGATATTTAATATAATAGAAAGAGAAAAAAAAGTTGGTAAAAAAAAAGACGTTCGCCCAGAAACCCTTTTTTTTTACTAGAGATCTCGCGCGACAATGTATACCAGAGAAGGCTATAAAGGGTTACATGTATATCTAGTGGATGTGTATACAGCGTAATGTACGTACGTAGGTACGGAAGAAGATATATATTGGGGTAGTTTTTGATCGTCTTGGGGCAGCAGAGGAGGAGGAGCAGAAAACGACTCACCGTATCGTTTGATCCCTCGGTTTTACAAGTTGTATAATGAGAAATAAATTGACAACGAAGTTTATATGTAATTGTGAAATTGTCATCTTTGAAAAAGTTCAACCTCGAAACCTAAAATATCCCACTAACCTTTAACCTTAACCCTTTTATATTTTACGTTTACTTGACACTTGTCATACCCATGGCCCGATCCCTGCGTTTCTTTTCTTATTGGGGGACGTGCGCAAGGGCAGAGGGGCCGAAGGGATGATCGCGTCTTCTTTTTTTTTAAAGGTAGTTGTACTGTGTTTTTTTGACGACGACTCGAATCTTGGGCCGAATGAAATTTATATCGATGCGATGAATTAGGTAGCGATACGATTTGCCATGTAGGAAATTAAATATACGAGTTTTTAGAGTATGGATGGTGGAAGTTTGGATTGGAGGGAGCTGGTGGTACGGTAGTGTTAAAATTTATTAGCTGATAATGATAGTTAACGAACATATCCAATCCATTAAAGAGCTGGGTACCTGGTACCTTTACATATTTAATGTAGTATTAGATTAGGGATATTATTTTTTAATTTTTACATGATTTTTGGATCTGGAGGTGTTCTAGTTTGGGCAATTTTTGGCACGGCAGTAGGTCAGCAGACCTTCGAAGTCTGTTGGGAAAATTTTCTGCTGTTTTCAAGGCTGCAATAGCCATTGGCCAGCGATGATCTGTTCTAAAGATGAAGGTGGTACCTCTGTTAACGTTTATATCCGGTTTGAAACCCCTTCTGAATAGGATGAGGAATGAAAGATGATAATTTAAATTTTATGTAAGAGTGACTCGAGCCCGATAAAGATACACGCACCCTCTTACGATGGTTTGCATATATCTAAGGTGAGCTATATTCACAATTTACATATGTATATCCAACATCCAGTACTGCACTCATTTCGTATGTAGGATCAAGGAGGAAAATAACCATCCAACGGATAACTCGTGTTCGAACGGTGTATTTTGGAGTATGCCAACGGCTGGGTGTGAGGTGGTTGGCGGTTGACAGAAGCAGTCTGGGCTTATTTGCATGGTTTTGCATATTTTTCTACTTCCTTCGATAGGTAGATGAGGTGGTCGCATGTGCCAGGTCCGGTGCATCCGACGATACTATTATTAGCATTTCAGTCTGGTCTGTGAATGGAAAGTGTGCCTTTGGCGTATGCGCGACCAAGGTGTGCATCGTTCAGGTAATTTGAAGAGTTAAAATTTGGGGAAATCTGGTTTAGCTCGTGCCTTGGACGATATTTTAATTTTTTTCGAAGTGAGGTTTTTTTAAATGTATGTACCTCGTGGTTGGCTTATCTGTATGCATAGGTGAGGTATTTGGGTTTGTAGTAAGATGATGAGATGGTAAAGGGAAGGAAAACTTGGTTCAATTAGGGTTGAGGAAGTTTACATAGGATGCGATGTACTTTATATTACGATACGATGATCAATTTTTGTCTTCTTTTTGGTACTTAATTGCATAGGTAATGCGACGACGAGGAGGCGAGGCGTGCGGAGAATATATATTTTTATGGTATTACGTACCTACGAGAGAGAGACGACGTCATGTAATGGATAATACGTCTATATGGCCGAGTACTCGTACGACGACGTGAAACGTGCCAGGTTTAAAAAAGATATTTAGACATAGATAATTACTAGTTTCGTTGTGTGAGGTGTTTGGTCGTCGTCGTCGTTGCCATCGTCTGTATGGTGACTCTGTATGTGTGCTTAAAGTTTTTATTCTTTTTTTTTGTATTCGTGCTGGCGCTGGCGACGGCGACAATTCGATAGTGTGGTGTCAGTTGTTTTTGTTGATGGTACTGTCGTGCCAATTGTATGGAGTCATCGAGGTGACGAGACAAGGTTAGCTGATTTGATGCGATTGCGATTGTGTCGTGTGTCTTGAGAGCCACAGAGATGAAAAAGTAGGTGTGATCATGTCGAGCTAAGCCACTATTTTGTCGTGCAGGTATTTTGGGTTTTGAAATGTGATTTTTTGAGATTTGAAGTAATGTAGATTTGGTTTTAGGTTTTGTTAAAAGCAAGGTTGCCCTGTCACCAATGACAAAATTGCATTTTCAATCGGAAAATTAGGTAAGAATTCATACGTGTGGAAAATTTTTCTATTTTTAGCACCCTCTCTTCCATTAATGTCAATTTTACTTCTTTCTTGATCGAAAGGAAGTCCAGGGCAGCTGAAAATTTAATCCTATCCTCAGGTTGGATAAAAATTCAGTATGAGTAATTTAAAGTTTGATTACCTGTTCAAAGAAATGGATGTTTGATACCTTAACACTAAAACTTGCGATTAAATTGAATTTTCAGCTGCCGAAATTGATTACAGAGCCTTCTGGAGCAATGCCAGTGCGCTGGAGAAAAGTCAGCTTTTCCGGGAAGGTCCAGATCGCTTTGAAAATGACGCAATTAACTCGGAGGGTCGTTGAATTTATACAGGATAGACGTAGTTTTGGATGATTTTCAGGAAAAATTGACGATTTTGCTGGAGAAAATTCAACTTTTACTGGAGCTCTAGATCGCTTTGAAAATGGTCGCAATCGACTTGGGGGAGAGGGACGGGTTGACTTTAACATAATAAATAGATTTTCAGAATTTTATCTCAAAATTTGCTATTTTTGTAAAAAATTGATGTAATATCAATGAGCTATTTTTGTCATTCTTCAAAAATTCGCCAAAAAATCATAAAATCAACTTCGGCAGCTCAAAATTTGGTTCTGAGGTTTGGGTGACATGCTCTTTCAGTGAGCCAAATTTCAGTTCAATCTTAGTTGACGAGTTGACAAGGTTTTCGTAGAATTTGAGAAAATTTGATCTATTTCTTCAAATAAAATATTACGTGCATCATTTTTCGAAAAAATCGTTGTTGAAAGTCTGAAAAACTTTGAAAGGTGCATGAACTATGGAATTTTTTAGGTAATAAAGGGTAAATTTTTCCCCTCGATTGATTGTGTGTTAGAGAAGAAGTGTATCCAATTAATTTGTCGACAAATACTTACTCTCTGTAGTCGTTCTGTATGTTTCTTAACGTTATTTTTTTTCGTGATGGTGTAAACTCTGTGCACTTAATCTAAATAACGTCGAACGAGAGTAACACACGTAACTCGTGTTTTCAGCGATTGTCTCATAGCCCCTCTTCATCTTCTGATTCTGTTTCTTTCTCGACAAAACCATAAAAATCATTAACCAGTGAGAAGCGAGGAGAGAAATTTCATCTATGTAGAGTACCAGCGCATACCTTGTTGTACCTAGACTTATACCTATGTTTCAATGTACTCCGAAGTTGAGCATCGACCACACGGCTGACTCACGACGTGTGCGTTATTGTAGCAGCATTATTACGAGTGTAGGATTTTCACACGATATAGCACCCAACTCTTTAGCACTCTGCTTACTCTTTTCCTCTTTCTCTGGTTCGTTTTGTACTCGTATTTGCCATCACCCGAGTGTTTGGTTAAAATACTTATCCTGTGGTGACTCGGACTGGATGATCGTCGATTCGATTATATATTATTTCGATGATGGCGGTAGCCTCTCCTCTTGGTCGTTGTCGTTTTCTTGCACGACGACCAGGTTTTCGCACATCCAACGGAGCCACGTACTGTATGCGGAAAAGAGGTGACAAAATGCTCGAGCTGTATGACTGTTGTGCATTATTATTGCGTATTTAGCATTTAATCGTGTCGACGAATAGGTACACGACGATTTAAATTCTGTCGTTGTTGTCGTTATAGTTGTTAGTATACGTTTACACGATTGTTAAACCGTATCAACGAATACACGGTTTGGTTTGGTGTACTCCCTCGTGCTGATGACTCTCCTCTCTCGATTATCCATATCTACCTACGACGAAGACTTGCGCTGGGTGATTCGATGGTGTAGTTGGTATCTATCTGTGTGTAGAAAAAAACACGTCGAATCGAAAATAGTACACGGTATGGATCTTTTTTAAATGTTGCGAGTGGTTACCGCACCGGCAACCGGTTTAGCATTAATTTTTAAATGATATATGGGATAATTTTTTATACTCGGAGAACTGGTTCGAAAAAATGGTGTGCGTGTGTTTTTTTCATCTTTCTGAGTTTAGCTGTTCTTTCGTAAGTTGTGATCAGAATATGGAGGAAATTGTCGCTAAAAATGATGAAAATTTGGGCAAAGGGTGTTAAATGGACTTGTGTGAGGTGAAATGTGGCATGTATTCCAGAAAAAGTGCATAAAAATAGATTTTGTGGAAGTAGGTTCGAATTATACTCCCAAAATGAAGTGAAAACGAAAATTAAACGAAGATTTCTTAGGAAAGATGATAGGACGACGTGGGGGAGGTGGGGGGTATTTGAATGCGATACTGTTGCTGCTGCATAAAGCTTTATGAAGAACCAGATGAGAAAGATAGGCTGGGTGACGGGGGAAATGGGGAAAAGAGAAAAGAAAAAATACACAAAATCAGGGTAGCTTAATTCGTATACTTGTAGAATATTATAGATTACGAATACATACGAGATATATGCGGGAATTACCTACTGGTACAACGTTGTTGCTTGGGACACCACTCTCATCGCCCAAATATTGCTCACATAAAACTGGAAGAGAGCGACGATAGAGCCAGAGCGAGAGAGAAAGACAGCATCAAGCATCGGCTGGTATTGTTCGATGATTCTCCAAGCCTATTAACAATAAACAATGTAACTGTCAAACGTTTTCTAGAGCAGTCGAACCCTCTTCTCTGGTACGTACGTATAAGAGAATGATCCGGTTTTAATACATTTTTACATTTTAGTATACGTAGGTAAGGATCAGCGGCAGCAGCGTCAAGATACTCGTAAATTTTTCGTCTGTGTGCGTGTTACCTTTTTTTTTCTCCTTACGTCGGATTCCTTCGCACCCTATTAGCATAAAAGTTGTAGATTTTTAATTTTCACCGGCGCGATACCTCGTTCTGTGATGTGATTCGATGTACACATGGTCGTAGACTTATTCTTTTGCCAGGATGAGGTCGGAGCGGTGGAGAGGGATTCGTTAATCGATAATAGGTGTGCGTGTGTTCGCGTTATTTCTTGTTATTCTTGTTGTGCAGAGTCGTAGTCGTTGTCGCCCTGATCGATATTACGTTTCAATTAAAATTGAAAAAAAAAAAAAACAGTGAGATGCGACGAAGATGAAGGGAGATCGCCCCTCGTGATGGTGGTGGAGTGTACGTGGAGTTATCGGTGGTGTTATTTTGGTGTTTATAACGGTTTTCTCATTATGTGTCGTATATTATACGTATACGGTGCTGGGTTTGTGTATTGGTATATAAATTGTAGCTTAATAGAGGAAGAGAAGGAGGTGAGGTGGTATTTGCAAATTTTTTGATCGAAGATTGCTGCGGTATAGACGAGACGTCGTCTGTGCGAGAAAAAGAAGAAAGCTCGTCGTCGAATATACGTTGTGGTCAAAATGTCGAAGGAAAATATACTCTCACGTTGAAGTTCCCCTTTACACCCCCCCGTCGTCGGTTTTTGACCGGTCGACGCAGCGTCGTATCATCCCATCACACGAGACGTGGTATCGGTGGTGTACTTTCCTCCTCCGCTCACTGTATTTCGCTGGCGATCATACTGTTTTGGAGTATAAAGAGCGCAACAAGTGTTATTGCGACCGCATGTACGCCTCGTACTGTTGTTTGAGCTTAGAAAACATACACGAGACAGAGAAAATGAGAAAGATAGGTGTGCGTTTGTAGTAGTGGCTTTTTCTTTCGGGTTTCCTCTTTTTTCTTATTTTTTTTTTCTCTCTGGTCGACGTGTGTATGTGCGAGTGTCACAGATGGTGTAAAAATTCACCAAATGACCAAAACCGACTGGACGATAACGATGATGGGAGAATGCGCCCTATATTTTGCAACTTTGTTTGTATGAGGCCATTGTGTTGAAATTATACCACCAGTCGGCACTTGGGTATACGACGTGTAGATAGAAAGACGATGGGACAAGATTTCGAGAAGAATCAATATGATATTTTCTCTCGAGAGTACGCCCTCGCGATGTTCTTTTCGTTTCTTTTTGTTTTGATTTATCGTGTCATTTGGTTTGGAATTATTTTTAATATGCTGGTATTGAAATTTTGGGATGTGGAAGGGGTGAGAGGGAGATTTTGATTTGATGGAAAAGAGGTTCGATAGATTTGTTGAGCTTGGAAAGTGATTTGGGAATGATTAATAGTAGATTACGTAACAGGCGCGGAAAGTATGCGATTACCGAGAGCGAAGTTTG
>FIZU01013162.1:0-10561 GCA_900064475.1 Pseudococcus longispinus | reverse complement strand
CACCCTAAAATATATATAAATTTTTTCCAGAAATGCGTTCATTTTTGTTTTTTTTTAATTGGCTTTCAAAGTTTTCAAAACGCATTTCAAGGTCATTCTCAAGGTCAAAAAAATCTGAAAAAAATTGTGGTTGTTGGTACTCAAGACCATCTACTACCCACCAAGTTTCACTTCAATCGGCTGAAAATTGCCCAAGATAATGCATAAAAAGTGATAATCACATTTTTCGAGGTACCACCCCCCTGGGTGGGGATGGAAATGTCGCAATACGTTCTAAATTCATCTTTTACCCCTACAAAAAGATTTTTTGAAAAATTGTTGAAAAAGGCGTCGTAGGCAGATTCACCCTCCTTATCCTGCTATAGCCTTTCCAACATTTTGTCATGCTATTTTAGACTTCCTGGACTTGAACAATTTTTCAAATTTCAAACCATTTTTTGGACTTGAAAAATTTCAAGAAAACTTCAAATTGGAATTTTGTCGGACAGCCTTTTACCTAACGCTGTCTTTTAGACATTTTTTGAGACTTTTTTGAACTTGCCGACTTTTAGACATATTATCAAACATTTTTGGACTTTGAAAAACTTTCAGATTTCTATTCACTTTTTGGGCTTGGAAAATGTCAAAGATCGTGCTGATTTTTAGACATTTTGTCAGACAAACAATTTATACTTTTTGGACTTGAAAAGCTTTAGAAATTTTTCCAACTTTTCAACATTTTGACAGGCAGACTTCTTGTGATTAGAAAATTTCAGAGATCACGTTGATGTTCAGACATTTTGTCAGTCTATTTTAGAATTTCTGGACTGGAACAATTTTTCAGATTTCAAACGATTTTTTGGGCTTGGAAAATTTTAGAAATTTTGACTTTCTCAATTTTGAAAAATTTTATAAATAGTCGGTTAACGTTTGAACTTGAAATAATTCAGATTGTTTCAAAATTTGATTTTTTAGAAAGGCTGTGGTGTGGTAGGGGGAAGGGGGTCAATTAGCCCCTGGTCGAATTTCAATTTTTTTTTAGGGCTTCCAATTTGTTGTGATAAAATATGATTTTAGAGCTTGCGCGGAATCTTTGGGCTCACCATCTGGGGGCTAGACCCCCCAAGTAGTGATTTTAAGCTAAAAAGTCCCCGCCATTTCCATACTACTCATGAAACTATAAAACATAGGAAATATTTTTGCTTATTGAATTTTTTCAAGTCCATAAAAACTTGATAACTATTTGAAATTTCATTGAAATTTTTCAAGTTCAAAAAGCCTAAATTGTTTTTTGTTTAACAAAATGTTTGAAATTCAGCATCATCTCTAAAATCAAGGTCCAAAAAATCAATAGAAATCTAAAAATTTTCCAAGTCTAAAAAAGTCCGACAAAATGTCTGAAGGTCAGCGTAATATCTGAAATTTTCCAAATCCAAGAAGTCTGCCTGACAAAATAACAGAAAGCTACCCTGATTTATAAAATTTTCAAAGTTCAAGAAGTCTTAATTATTTGTCTGACAAAATATCTAAAAGTCAGCGTGACGAAATTTCGTCAATTTTTTCGCAAAATTACCCGCAGCAAAAGCATATTCTATGCTAAAAATTTTATCTCCAAGAGTTTTCAACCGATTTTTACCAAACTTGGTATGTACCTAGGTACATGTACTCAAGGGTATTCTACCCTTACAATGACTTTGAAATCGATCTTGAAAACTTCAAATTGCCGGGGGGGGGGGTACAGTTTTGGTGCGGGCACTCAGGAAAATTTTTCTCTCGTTTTCCAGACCATTTTGCACCAATCAGAATTTTTTTGATTTTTGTCAGGGAGGTCATACCTAAATCTTCAAAAAATCGATTTTTTCACGAAATAACGTCCAAAATAAACTAGAGAAGTCAAAAAACATGTATTGAAAAATTTTAAATTTTGAATCAATCTCACGTTCCAGAGTCCAGGGTTGATCTTTTAGTTTTGAAACCAGAATAACCTCAGGAATCAGGCCCAACTGAAGTTGAGATGACTAGGTAAGATGGGGGGGGGGCTAAATATTAAAAAAATTTGACTTTGATGGAATTTTATTTGAATTTTTCTACGTCTCATGCAATTTTTCGTAATTTTTCTCTCTCAAATTCAGAGATACAGTGGCCAAAAAGAGATACAAATTTCAAGATTTTTGGCAGGTAATTAATGATTTTCTTGAATCATGTTTTTAAATTTCATGAATTTTATTCAAAATCATTTTTGAAATGATTTTGCCCATCTCTGCTCAAAATGCAAAATTTCCCAGATTTTTAATGAAAAGAAGTCAATCAGTTTCGTAAGTTTTGCTTTTTCTCATTCGACCGATTTTTCATTAAAATGCCATTTTTTGACCCTGGGAGGTGATTCTACCCCCCCCCCCCCGTCCCCCTTCCCTCCTCTCCCCACTGTAAAACCGGCCCTGCCAGAAATGGATTCATAGGATTCATAAATTAAAATCAATAGAAATATGGGGAGGGCATAATTAAAATGTCGTAGGTAATTTGAAATGGAATTTTAAAAATTGAATGCCTAGATATTAATAAAAGAACTCATGCTGAATAAAAAATTCATATTTTCAAAAGGTGGAGGATTTAAAATTTCCAAAAATTTGTTTGATTACTCAAACTGCTCAAATAATTGTACGAACAAAATACCTGCTCATATAATATAAGAGTTTGAAAAACTGTCACTCTGCAAAAATTTGATTTTTGATATATGAGTACATAAGAATTTATTGCTCCGGATGTGCGAAACGTACAAATACCTATCCCCAGGGTTCTTACATATGTACTTAAAACGTTAAAAAGATGACCCATTGTTGAACGATGGACCACATGTCGGCGAATGTAGGTCTATTCGTCGATTTAGCCGGCATCTCGACCGTCAGCGTCATCTCGTTACCTAACAAATATTTCCGATTAAATTGCGATTTTATTTAGCATTTTGTTGATTCGTAAATCATGTTAGGCCTACGCATTATATAAGTTCGATTTGTAGCGCGATGTGGAATAAATAAACTTAAAAACGACGTTATTCTCGTGTACCAATGTTGCCCATCGCCACATGGGTTGAAATATGCGCATTATTCAAGCCATATTAGAAATCACTTAAAAAATGAGACGTAGCCGAGGCAAGGCAACAGGCAAGACTGGCGCGGAATTGCGTGTATCTAAAATGGTACAAAAAGACACGGATATTACTCGATCAAATAATCATTCATCAATTGGCCACTGTAAAGATGTACAAAGAATTATGGTGCAATTGGTCTACCAAAAAAGCCAGGCTGCTGTTCAATGAAGCGTAATATTTACCTAATTTTAATAGCGACGACGCGATGCGGCGGCGTTTAAGAAATACTGTGAGAATCGCATCGCTAGCCATAGACCAGATGCCTAGGTAATTTTATTGTTTGGACAGTATCCATGTAAATTTGGGAGTCGAATTTTACGAAACGTACAAATGGGGACGTTACCGAATACAGATACGTTGGTCTATACGAGTTGAGAAATTGGGGAGGAGGGTTATCGAGATGAAATTTGCTCGTGAACTGAGATCATTAGCGATTAACCGTAATTAGAAATCTTAGCGAACGATTTTCTCGTTAATTTGTTGGAAGAAAAAGGGCTGGAGAGCTCGAGGAGGGGTCATTGGTCACGATTTGCACACACGATCTAGACTATATTTGTATTTGCGAACGCGAGCCAAACGAGTGGCATTCGACAATGAGCATAAGCGCATATGTACCTCGGTATCGTGTAGATTCTAAGCTAGAAAGCCAAAGGAGTAGGTATTCTTTTAGACAATGCGCAGACGAGCAGACGGATGATTGAAATTACGAACGTGTTTCGGATTAACAACAGTGTAGTGCGTGCAGCATCATAAGACTCAAAGTATATTTCGACCGTTACGTACCGAGTTGGTACTGATCCGGAGAAAGTTACCGTACCTACTGCCGGAATACCAACGCGAACGCAGACAGTCGTTTGCCTTCGGGATGGTGGTCGAATGGTCATCGTAGCATCCTTTCTTCGTTTAAGGTCTTTTTACTTTCTATCGTAAACAGAGTCAAGTATTACCGCTCTCTGTGCAGTTACAGGAAAATACCAGTTTAAAAAAGATGGGCAACGAGAGAGACAGAGAGAAGAAAAACATACGTACCTATAATTATTTTCCAACATACCTAGCACGTAATTTTGTATAATCCTGTTTATATTCTTCCAGATACGAGTGTATGTGGAAGGTCAAGTATGTTAATGCACGTTATGTCTAAGTCTAATGTCGTTAAGACGACGACGACCTACCGGTGCATGTATATAACCGATCTTTTCGATACGTATGACTGATAAACTGTATGTACAAGTACGAGAGTATGTTATCTACCTGGAACTGCCTACGATACGCAGGCAATATACCGTGTGTGCTTTGATTATCTGACGAATAGATTGAACTCGAACTCCGAAGGTTTTTTATTGCCTAGTAAATTCTAATTAGATTATGTTTTTGAGCACGTAGATCCTCATCGTCTTTCAAACATTACATGGATCTTTTTCTCTGCAGACTACAGAGTCGTCGTAGTTATTTGTTTGTTCTCACGAGATTACCTATCCGGCGAATCGATATCCGGAAGTTGCGTTTAGGAAGAGAGAGAAGCGCCGTATAAAATTTTATGGTCAATGGTGACGCAATAATCGGCGTTAAGTGAATATTTTATAATTACGGGTAAATTCAATTTCTCGCCAATTAGCATTGTACGAGTACGATTCGATTAGCTTATCTTCAAGTACCTAATAAACATTTTTACGGTTATGGTCGTGCGCTGCGGATAAGCCAAGGTGTGCCATAGCCCATGCGCTTGTGAACTCGGAAATGATGTTGCATTTTAAATTAATACCATTTCGAATTCGCTCGCGATGTTTTGGCGTTATTTTTATTAGGCTGGTGTGCCAGTTTCGAGCTCCATTCATCTAGATCTGTAAAGTTTTGAAACTTGAACGCGTGAAAAATCATTTTATGGGTTTCCGTGTAGTGGACGGTCTGGTGGTCAGTGACATTGATGTACGTCGATTTGTGTACAGTGTGTCCCAAAAGTCTGGAGTAATGCCAATAGATTGTAATTCCCTCAGAAGGTGATAATAAGTTATTTATCACAATATTTTCAATCAATTTTCACCCACATTCAGCGAAGAACTGAAGTTGGCCTGACTGGGGTGGCTAAAAATTTCTAAGCTTGGCCCAAGGTTTCTAAAAAAAAAATAAACACTTTCGTAGATTTTCTTTTTCAACTGTCATGCATCAGGTATAGGTACTTACTTTTTACTTGACTTTTCGTTGAATACTTTTTTTGGCCCCGAGAGTGATTCTTCCCTAAACCACCCCTACCCCCTCCCTAAACTGAACTGGTATGGCATTGATTATTTTTTCTTTGATATGTGCTTACAAAGCGGCAGAAAAAGTTGACGACCAGTTTTCCCTTCGAGAGGACTGATACTTGCAAAGAAACCTTGTCATCTCTCACCTCCGATCGAGCTGAAATTTGGCTCAATTCATGTCACCCAGACTTCACAACCAAATTTTGAGCTGCCTTTGATTTTTCGAGTTTTGGCGAATTTTCGAAAACAGCGAAATTAGCCCATTGGTAGTTATATCAATTTTTTACAAATACGGCAAATTTTGAGATCATAGAAAACACTTTGAACAATCCAATTATCCGGCATCCTCTCTCGATGAACCGAGATTTTAGCATTTTTTTTTCAAAGGGGTTTTCTTTTTTTTTCATGTGTAAATGTCAGTGTCATCAAACATCAAAGTCCAAAAATTATCAAAGGCATAGTAAAAATTTTAAAAATGTAATTTTTTAAACGCCAACATTTTGACAAAAAGTCGTCAAGTCGTAAGGGTTTTAATTAAAATGTGTTTGATTTTTTCATATTTTGACACAATGTCAATTTGTGTCAGGAACTCTGACACAGTTCTGACACAGTGTCAAATTGTGTCAGAGTGCCTGACACTGTTCTAAAACAATGTTCATTTGTTTGAGTGAGGGCATCTGACACAGTTCTAACATAATTTCAACTTGTGTCAGGGTGTCTGGCACAATTCTGATACAATGCCGATTTGTGTTGGTGTATTTGACACTGTTCTGACACAGTGTTGAGTTGTGTCGGGGTGTCTGATTCAGTTCTGACACAACATCAACTTGTGTTAGAAGGTCTGGCATAATTTCAACATAGTGTCAACTTGTCTCAGGGTGCCTGGCACAGTTCTGACACAGTGCCAACTTGTGTCAGGAAGTCTGGTACAGTTCTGACACATCATGAATTTGAGTCAGGATGTCTAACACAGTTCCAACCCAATGTCAACTTGTGTCAGGACGTCTGGCACACGTCAATTTGTGTCAGGGTGTACAACATAGTGGCAAGTTGTGTCAAGATATATGACACAGTGTCAATTTGAGTCAGGGTGTTTGACACAGTGCCAATTTGCATCAGGGTGTACGACATAGTGTCAAATTCTATCAACGTGTCTGAAATAGTGGCAACCTGCGTCAGGAAGACTGGCAGAGTTCTGACACATTATCAATTTGAGTCAGGATCTCCAACATATTTTCTACACAGTGTTAACTTGTGTCAGGGCATCTGGCATACAGTCCTGGCACAGGTCAATTTGTGTCAGGGTGTCTGACATGGTGTCAAGTTGTGTCAAGGTATCTGACACAGTGTCAACTCGTGTCAGGGCGTCTGGCACAAGTTGACACTATTGATACTATGGATTTAATGTTTTTAAAAAGTCATTAGAAATTAAAAAATTTTGAGTTTCGTCATCTCTCTAAAAAGTATTATTTCCTCAGTATTGGTTGTCAGAGACCCTCAGGCCAAAATTAGCAAGTTACTAAAAGAAAATGAAGTGCCGTCCACCCCTCCTCGCCCTATTTAACCCTCTCAAAAAAAATCGTGATAAATAATATTTGATGTTTGAAATATGATTTTGATCAAATATCTGGGGAAAAATTTTAAAAATGATGAAACATAAGAAAAAACAAAACTGCAATATCGTAAATTTTTTGATTTTTAAATTTTAATAGAATATTGAATAAAAAATTGAAATCATTTTTTAAATTCTTTAATGTTTAAATAAGAATTAAATCGTGGAATTCAAAGCTGAACCAAAGTTCCTAACATTAAACTTCATATTTTAAGATTTCTTCAACATCCTATAAGTGGGCAAGTAGGTATAAAGAACATTCATTTCTTTGCTGAAAATTCAGTGTTCTAAAATTTTTTCAGTAGAAGTGCATTTTTTTTTCATTTTTATTTTTGAAAAAACATCCGTTTTATGATTTATTAAACACCTTGCAGGTAAAATTTCTCAACTTTAAATTCAATTTGGCCAATTTTTTAAAAAATGCCATGATTTCTTGGACACCCTGTAGTTGGACCAATAATTTTCCTCGTTGATCATCTCCTACCAGTCAAAAGTTATCGGTACTGTTCCGGATTTCTGAGACACAGACTATTCCCATAAGTACCTTTAAGTACATTTCCTATGCAACATAAGTAATAAGTATTTAATGTTGCTTTGTGTTAAGATGAAGTGTCATTAATATGATTTTTGACGCATAAACCACCCTTTTAATGACGTTCCCATTACATAATGGTAGGTAATCGAGAATAAAATGAAATACAATACGAAATTACGAAAATTACTTCTCACTCTCACTACAAAAGAATAGCTAAATCTCGATATGGAGAATTCAAGATACAGATACATATAGCTACAATATTTCATCGATGCAACATTTAGGTAACATTGATATCAAGATTCATTCTCGAAACTGATATCTATCTAAGTGTCGATAATAACAATTAATTCGGGATACACCTATCCCTACACCACCGAATGGTTTTTTTTTTGTCTACGAAACAACACAACTGGTTGTTTTATGTTTCAAAACGGCGGCGACGAATATTAATATTACGTCAAAACCGAGTGGTGCACGCGAATAAAGCAGATTACATATTCTTTAGATTAAGAGCAAAGTAACCATAAACATAAAAAATGAGCAGACGTTAAAATTAAACCGAGAATTATCCTACTGTCAGACCATAAGCGAGGAAATTTTTTCTAAAGAATATTCATATATTAAATTTACGCGCGGTAGAATTTCAACACCAGTTTTCAGTTTCACAAATAATTATCCCATATATTCGGTCATTTCACCGACGCTGAGCTGCGATGCGGTGGCGGCGATTGACCAGGTCTGCTTAAGACCATGACGTCATAATTCCGGTCCGATGGCCGAAACAGGTCCTTGCGGATAATAGATTAATCAATAATACGTATATATTAACACGCCGAGATTAATCATCTTCGAGAGATGCATCCAGGTGAAGCGGTTCCGGTACCTATTAAAAAAAGGAAATTACTTTTACGTAGGAACATTATGAGTATATGAGTTTCATTACAACATGCTAAACGGAATTATTCGCCAAATTGCACGTACGTAGGTATTACTCGACGTACAAAAAGGCATAACATATTAACCTTTCTTTCGAATTTTATTCGATGGTTTTTAATAATCCGTTACAAAGCGTAGTATGATGGATATGTATGATTTTTTTTCACCGATTTGAAAGTTGAGCAGATGTGGGCTTGGAATTTGGTGCATAGAAAAATCAAACGATCGTAGAAAGAAATTTGAAAATTGCGAATAAATTATACAACTCGATTCTAGATCTCTTTCACTGTACCTAATTCCAATTCCAGATCGGATTAATTTGTTCACAGATATCAAAACTTCATTTCAATTATCTCAGTCTTAATACTTTTCCTCGTCACAACAGCAGGCAACCAATTAAGCATTACATATCCAATTAATCGATGGAATTTGTAAAAACTTCTGGTTCGTAACATCGCAGAATACCTATCTGGATTCTATTCTCGTAAATTATAAAGCTTTGGTATTAAAATTAATAACACAGATGTGAATGTGAACTAAAACCCACATTAAGTTTTCATTATATTATTCTTAGTAGAGATAATCAAATGACATAAACGTGTCCACATTTTAAAGTAGTAGGAAGTTTGCAAAAATAAAAAAATAGAATACCATTAGCCTACTATTAAATCCATCGACATTCTCGCATAATTAATATAGAATAATAATATGTACGATGACTATAGAATTTTTCAAGTCGGTCGGGAAAACTATACGAGAAGATTTCACGTAACAAGCGACAATTTTTTCACCATTTTTACGAAATATTTAATTTTTAACTATAGGTCTACGATGCGATGGTAGGTAACTAGTTGAATGCCATGAAAAATTATGGTCAACTGAAGCGCGAACAATACCATAATTCGTTATCGCGACGAATAGGTACGAATGGTACGATTCGTAAAGAGTGCACCCACTGTTGTATCCATTATGTCAAAATGATAACCGCTAGGCGAATTATTATGGACATTACATTGTTGGTAGGTAAGAATATTTACAACGTGCTGAAAAATTTGTCATAATTTACAACTAGAAATTGTTCATAAGCTGTCGCACCTAGTGGCGACTTGGTGCATTATGCAATCCGTAAAAAAGTGATAATTTGTGAAAAAAATTCATGATTCATCCAATTTTTGAAATTAGGTATGAATTATCCTGGTATATTGACTTGTTTCAAGTACCTATTGTTTTTTTTCACAGGTTTTTAAAAGCTATGTACGGATTTTTTTTAAAACAAAGCAATTTAATCTATACCTATTGGATGTCATACGTACTTGCTGCCGATATTTCAGTTGCAAGTCTTTTGACGAATTGACGTCCTATGAACGGTTGAGCAGATCTTGTGTCGACTGACGAAGATTAATGACTATGTTTTGTGATAACGTTCGATGGACTTGGATAATCGGCCTAGAGTGGTGGGAATGGACACTGAAAATTCTTTGATTTTGGTGTCTTTCTTTTGACATTTCAAATACATATTTCGAGTATAGAAATCGTCCATTAAGGGGTATAAAAAAAATGAGTTCAAATCCAGTATTATCAAGAACGCGTAGGTAACAAACGATATGTCCAGTGATAGCTTTAACTAGGATGGTGGTCTACCAGACTCCCCCCCCTCTCCCTCTCATACATCGAAAGACGTCGAGAAGTTGAGAAAATCGGGTAAATTGGACAAAAGTTAGAAAATGTTTTAAGAAATTGGTAAACTTTTTAAAATCTCGAGAATGACACATCAAATGTCTAAAATGTTTACCCTCACTTTGCTCGAGCTCAATATGCATTTCCATTTAGCACAGGATATGTTTTTACTCCGTGAAAAACGTCACGAAATTCTATGAAAAAATTCCTCAAAGATGAATTTTAGACATTTTGACATGGATATGTCTAATGGCTGAAGCCAATCCTAAAATAGTGTCCATTTTTTTGTCCATTTTCTTGTACAATTTTTTTGTCCATTTTTCGTGTCCGTAAAAACCGTCACGAAATTCCTAGACGATGACTTTTAGACATTTTGTCAGACTTTTTTGAACTTGGAAAATTTTTCAAATTTTCATTGACTTTTTCAACTT
>FIZU01013155.1:0-15630 GCA_900064475.1 Pseudococcus longispinus | reverse complement strand
CTGAAGAGCGGCAATTTACTGTGCGTAGAGCGGCAAAAACCTTAATCCACCGCTGTAAAAAAAATGGTTTTTTGAACAAATTTTAAAATTTGAGGAGCAAAGTCAATTTTTATGCCTTTTTTTTAAAATTAATTACGTATAACTTTTGATTCGAACAAGATAGAAAGCTGGCGGTTGCACTTGCACCATTGGAAAAAGCACGATTTTTTACACAAATTGAGTTCATAATAATGGTAGGTTAATATGGGAAATTTTTCCAAATTTCAATAAAATTGAGAAAAAAACCAACTCAAAAACCTTTTTTATGAAAAAAACTAGAATGAATACTCCTTCGAATGGCGCAAACCGCAACCCTCTACCTATCGTAGTACAATTTTTATGACAAATCAAAAATTGTCCTGTACCTAATTGTATAATGAATATGAAACACAGTTTTTCAAAAATAACTTAAAAACAAAAACTATCGATCGTATCGAAAATCTGATAGCACCAGGAAGAAAGGAAATTTTCTCCTCTACAATTTTAGTTATCATAAATTTTCCTGGGTAACGCTTCGTCCGCGCGAAAAATGGAAAAATGTGAAAAATCGTCGATTCTCGAAAACGGTTTTCCGAAAATAACTTGAAAACTATTGATTGAGCTGATCGAAAATTTTATGGGATATAAATGAAAGGAAATCTTCTCTACAATTTTGGTTATTACAAATTTTATTGAGTATAACGCTTCGTTCGCGCCAAAAACCGACAAAATTACGAAGTTGATTGAAAAAAATGTTTACACGAGAAACATGAGTCATAACGAAAATGAGAAATGAGCAATATGACGAAAAAAATAGGGATGCGATTTAGAGCTTTGTGATAGTAAACAACTTTTGTGATAAAAAATTTCAAATTTCGGCATAATTTTGGGAAAAGTGTTTGAATTTTGATGTCGACTTATTTCCAAAAGATCATTAAAAGATAAAAGATCGCAAAAATAAATTCACATTCGTATCAAATCGCGAAAAAATGAACGAAAAAAATACCATTGAAAATTTATACTGCATTGAATACCCCGGTAACATAAAAAATGAAGATCGTATGCTTCAAAGCTTAGGAGGAATAAATAAAATTTCCAATGTAAGTATTCCTTCATATTAATGATTTTGCTGATTTTCTAATCTACAATCTTTATACAACAGGCATTTACCTCAAGCGGTCCTAAACTAGAATGTAAATTCCGTCCGGAAGACAAATTTTGCAAAGGAACCGTCGGAGAAAAGAAAACTAGTTCGAATTTCCTGTTGAAAGTTAAAATCAAAAAAACCACCGTTAAGAATGCGGATGGCACTTGTAGCGAATCTGTTCAATGTACCCCCGATGTGGTAGGAAAAGTCGAAGAGGTGTTTAGATTCAATAGTGAGTTCCATCTATTTCTATACCAAATCGTGTTTCAAAACTGATTATAAATATAATTGTTTTCAGATCTCGCTGACTTCCAATATTTACCAATTGAAAAAGATGAAACTGGTAAATATATACCTTTACACGATAAAATAGTTCCTACAAAAATGGAACCACTGTCGTGGTTAGATCAGCCAACTTTATCTTATTTACCACCGGTATCTTTCGCTCGTATCGATACCGTTCAAGTACGTATTTTGTAAATTTGAACATTCGGTCATCAAGTTCAATTTATCTAAACCAAACCTTCCTTTTAAATTACTTTAGCCTTATTTATCATCGAAACCAACCGATGATGCAAATAATCCCGTTGGTCGTACTCGCGATCGTCGAAGCAATTTCGTTAAATTTGTCAGTCACGAATGTAAAGATATTCCAGATGGTCCTCATCCAAATACTCTTCGTTATCTTAAAACGAAATTAATCACCGAAGAACAAATTTTAAGAATAAAAGAAGTCAGTGTTCTGTTTTGGTAAAACCTACGTATAAATCTAGCGGTATTTAAACTCCTATTTCTGTTTCAGTTATTTGAAGAAAGACCTATATGGACGAAGAATGCGTTAGCTAATATCACCCAATTTCACGACGTATCGTTAAAGTATTTATTAGCTTTGAGCGCTTATCATTTTACATCCGGACCGTTTAGAATATCATGGGTACGTTTCGGATATGATCCTAGAAAAGATCCAGCTGCTCGACAATATCAAACCGTAGATTATCGTATTAGAGGTATTGAGCGATTTGTTTGATGCACAGTCATTATTTCATCGAATATCCTATAATGATTCATTTTGTGTTCAGGTAATGTACAAACGTTATTGGTAGAACGTTTCCCCAACAGATATGCTTTTCGTAATAAACATAAGCCCTGGAGAGATGATAAAACCAACATGACTGATAATTGTTACATGTTTAAACCCGGTTATTTTCCACCTCATGGTCAAATGTTTTATCAAGTACGTATAATTTTGATCTGCTCGTTGCCACTTTCAAATTTATCAATTTTTACTCGTTTTTGATTCAGCTGTGTGATATTCATATACCCGAGATTCAACAAAAATTTGAAAATTTTGACGATACCGAATACGACCCGAAGAACGGCTGGTTACCCGAGGAATTTTGCGATGAAATTCGTAAAACAATCGATAAATATATTCTCGAAACGCTGGCTTCAACTCAACACGATAAAAGTAAGATTTTTTAATGATGGTTGACGAATAATTTTAAATAATACGTATTTTTTTTTTCAACAGAAGAAAATGACGCACCTAGCTCTGACGTAGACATAGACGACGAATCTTACGATATTAAACTATCGGACGACGAATTCAGCGCGACAGATGATGATATGGATTTTGAAAATGGTGAAGAAGAGATCACGAATTCTATCGGATAATATCGATGACTCTTCGATCTTCGAATTGGGTTTCAATTATCCCGAATACACGTGTACGTTGATCTTACGTATGAAAACGTTAATTTTTTTCAATTTATTTACAAAAAATAAGTGATATGTTTATTTTAAAAGATGGTAACCAATTTTAAAGTAAACAATACACCGTTGAAAATAATGTCGACAATATTAAAATAATTATCAATATGATTTATCTACTAGGAAAGAAATTCGCGCATTTTAGCGCGAAGCGAATTAGTCGTTGTGGCAAAACTGACTACATTATGAATAATTTTTTCTTCCTAATCAAAAAAAAGTCTTAATATTTAGTAGTAAAATAATAACAAATGCATATAATGTGTTCCCTTATCGTTTACAGCTTTACCAAAGGTACTGTTGAGATGACAAATTGACACGTGGTTCGAATTACAATTACAAGTATTTTTCAACAACGAATGGTCTCCGATTTAGAAACTGATGATTACCGTAAATTATTGTACAAAATGTAAAAATATATTAACCTTTTCATTGATTGCGGTTTTGCCACGAAACAACAATAAAATATTTTATTATAATACTTGGTAGTGTCATCATTTCCAAACTGGTACTTTATTATTGAATCACTCGTAGTAAAAGCGAAAATACTGAAAAGAAGAATCTAAAAAAGAATTACATTCTACGTAGGTACGGACTCGCACAACAAAAATATCCGTTAAAAAAAAAGAGAATAACAACGATTTAAAAAATAATCAACAATGTTTTTTTTTCCTCAAATAAACACGTAAAGAAAAAATAATACATAGGAAAACAAAATTAATTTACAAAAGAATTATATTGGTTGTTATTGTGTTTAAATTAGTCTTCTTCAATTGTATCCGAAGTTTTGATTATAATTCCCGCTGCGTAACCTGTAAGATGATGTTTTTGTTATAAAAATGACCTACATATCAAAGTTATTTCAATAGAGTCGTTTTATTTAGCGATGAGTTGTTTACCTAGAATCTTGCAATGATGATCTGACTAGATTTTGTTTCGAATTCGAAATATACGGATTACGTTTCGCTGATATAACTCTCGTTTCGACGCATTCTACGAATTGATCGACATGTGAGAAAGATGAATTTAAAATTACATTAATTCGAAGGGTATTTTACGACACCTACCTGGAATAATAGAAGCATTTTCGTAATCAGTCGTAAATCTCAATTGATCGTAAGACGGAGGAATAATATCGTTAGGTTGCGCCGGAGGCGAAAGTTGCGGTAAAGTGTGAGCTTTAGATAACGAGTTAATAAAAGGGGAATGGACAGACGGGCACGATTGATGTCGATCTAACGTACTTTGTTCCTCGGCGCATTTCTGATCTATAATGTAATACGTTTTATCAATTAATTGAATGAACTATACGATACAAGCTGCTAAGCATAAGAACAAAGCTAGTGTCGAAATAAGCTCTACCATGTGATATCCTCGATACCGCATCTTCGCTCAATGGAATCGGCGGCGCGTCTTCTAATGGAACTGTTAATTGATTTCTAACGCTGTAATTGAATTAAAGTTTAATTAAATTATACGGACGAATTTTCACATTCACGTCAAACCGTCGCTCATCGTCTCGACGATAAACTTACTTATTCCTTTGAGCTACTGGAGGATTCTTGCGGCGAAAAAAATGCGGAGATGTGCTGGGCGATATTCTGGGACTTCTGCTTTCCTGCGAACGAGAAATTACAAATACATGAGGTTAAATAGCGAACTATAATAGCGGAGGCGTACGTTGGAATACGCCCGATAATGCTCGTCAACTTACTTGAAACCCTAGCTCAGATCTAGGTGAAAGAGATAAAGCGCTTAATGAATTACTTAATCCGGATATCAATTCCTGTAACAAAAACAGTTGCCATGTTTATTCAACAAATCTCTCTCATCAAATGTGTTTCTTTAATGTACCGTATGAATTATTAATTTAATCCTTTTCCACCTTCGTTCACATCTATCTACCGGTAATGCGTTTTCTTCAACGTGTAAAAATCACACCACAGACGTGTTCGGATTTATCGTCGCACACTGTACGCTCGAACCTACGCAAAGCTGAATACGAAATACCGAAAAATATACTGCATGGTTTATGTATTGTATACGTAGGTACGTAGGTATCTTATAACGGTGGCTTTTTGTTCCCATAAACCATCGATTCTTT
The DNA here is from genome assembly GCA_900064475.1 of Pseudococcus longispinus. Classification (NCBI taxonomy): domain Eukaryota; kingdom Metazoa; phylum Arthropoda; class Insecta; order Hemiptera; family Pseudococcidae; genus Pseudococcus; species Pseudococcus longispinus. Next base: position 10,594 of record FIZU01013155.1, on the reverse strand, counting down.
TTAGCCAACTTATCAAAAGGCATTACTTTGCATATTTCATTGTTTTACACTACTCTTTACGAGCTACCACGTTAATCATTCTTACGGTAACCTTTTTTTTCTCTTCAAATCACCATAAGTATTGGCTTAATTCCAAATTTACAACCCTATCGTAATTTTCGCGTCGTAATTTGAATTTTATATTAAACTACCTACTACTTTACATCGCACAAAGATCAAAAAATAATGATACTTGTAAATCAAATTGTAAAATGGTTGTAAGTTATCATCAAAGCTATTGTTTACCTATAGAGCTAATCTATCTATCTTATCAAAATTATCAATTATGACGACGTCATCAAAAACAAAAACTGTTAGATAGATTAAGTAGGTACTGGGTAACCTAGAAAATTGAATTAAAAAAGAAAAATCCACATTCTTCGACTTTTTTCTTCATATAATTCAACTAAAAAGAAAACTACGACATTACATCAATCATTTATTTATTAAAAACTGCATTCTTTGCCAGAAAATTTCGAACAGAGAAATAGCGTCTTATGGGCAATAAATTTTTATACCAAGAAGAAATAAAGCCATCGTGTAAAAAAGAACACAAGGGAATAAAAAAAACCACACGAACCCGAACGCCAACACCCAAGACCTTGTATTTTTTTCAAAACTTTATACAGTTATAAGCTGAGCTGAGATTACCAAACCCGTCATTCGACTGTTGTACCATGTAACTTATGAACTTTAGATGAATTCTTTTTGTTCCAGCCGTAGAAAAAAGTACCTCTACTATACCAAACTCTTTTTATAAACCGCCTACTAGAAAATCTTGCAGAATTACCCTTTCGATAAGATACAAAATACAAGTGCGCAGAGTCGTTACTTGTTATTGCAAAAGGAAATGCTCGATAGTTTTATGGTAAGTAGAATGAAGCCTAGGTCTGGGGGATTTACAATTTAAAATCTACCTACTGTTTCGCTTGAGGTAGTTTTTATAAAGAGATGCTTTTAAATAAATACCCTCGTTTTATCTCAGATAACAAATACAATTACCGGTCTCCATTTTTATTTTCGCTAGTAGACCTCTACCTCTGGTTTAGTTGGTTGTTGGATAATACTTACATTAATATAATCAACCTACCCAGATTAGAATCGAAAGATCTTTCGAATACATCTATCTCTGTGTTGAGCTTGATTTGGGATAATCGACTTTTTTTCGTTTCTCATTTTATCTTTCAAATTGTCAGAGGGTTGAACCTTCAGGTTCGAGTTTTGATTACGATTTTTGAATCATTTTGGTACGGATATGGGTTCAGGTTATGGTTTTCAAATAATTTCGGTTTGGGTTCGGGTACGGGTTACAGCTTACAGATTTTCAATTTCATTTTTTCAAGGCGTTCGGCGACCAAACATTTCAATTTCATTTTCATTTAAATCTCAAAGTTTGAAAATTTTTCAGCTGTTTTCTGAATAATGATTTTTGATTTATTGCAGCGATGGTCGTCTGAATCGAACCGAACCGAACCGAACCGAACCGAACCCGAAAAATCCGATTTTACATCGAACCTAGAACGGAACAAACCCCGAACCCGTTTCTTTCGAACCTTGAACCCAAACCCGATTCTTCTGAACCCGAACCCTGAACCCTGAACCCGGAACATATGGGTTCGAACCACCATCCCTGATTTATTTACATTTTGAGGCCAACTTTCCAGAAACCGTGGAAGTGGAGGTGAAGGTAGGGAGCCCCCATTTTCAGGGACCGCGGAGGTGGAGGCGAAGGTGGAAGTAAGGAGCTTCGTGAATCCCCCATTTTTGCTAGGAGGTGAACTGGTGGAGGTACTGAAGGTGGAGGCATCAAAAAATTTCTGGAGGTGGATGTGGAAGCAGTAAACCGATCCACTCCAAATTCTGTGGGGGCTCCAGGAGCTTCATTGCCTCCACCTCCACTGTTTTTGAGCACTTATTAGTGCTCAGAAATCATGGAGGTAGAGGCAAGGAGTCCCCTGGAGCCCTCATTTTTGCTCAGAGGTGGAGGTACTCACAAGTCACAATACATGAAAGTGGAGGCAGAGGTGTTCAAAAATTTCTTAAGGTAGGAAATGGAGGCACTAGACCCCCTCCGCGGTCCCTGCCCATTTTTGCTCACAGAACGAGGTAGAGGTAGTTAGCCCCTCTGGTGAAATTTCGAACATGACTCGTGAGAAAATAACTTTATGCTTTAATTAGTCCTCCTTGATAACAAAAATGCGGGAAAAAATTATGGAAGTTCAGCTTAAAAATACTAAAATAGATATCTTTTTTTGTAAAAATTTTCGCCCTCACTTCGTTCGGATTCAAGTAAGGTTACCTACTTCTTTTGACAAAATAATTTTCTTTTTAGTTCTTTATTTAGCCTTTACTGACTGTCATGTTGATTTGCTTGTGCCCTTGTTCATTTTTCGAAATTTCAATTTTGTAGTCTTTTAAGCACCTTAATAAATTCAATTATTCTTAATTTTTTTCAACTTTTTACTCTCTCCCCCATTTATACTAAAAGGCTTCGACAAGTTCAGCCCCCCCCCCCTAATGAATAATGTCCAGTCCGCATATGGTTTAAACTTTATAATAATCAAATAACGCATAATGAATTGATGATTCAACGCATGAATACTAATTTATAAAATTTTCATCATTCTTATCAGCTCTTATCAGCTATTCCTCATTTATATTGCTCATCATTCGCATTCCCGGTACTCATTGGTCATCGCTCGATCGGTACCGAAACCTCGATTTCAACGAATCAACAACTATAAGTAGAAGGTAGGTACTAATCAAATTCGAAATCGAATAATTACATCAACTCACGTATTAAATCATGTACTTGAGCGTTAACGAACGAAATTAATTTGTTTTAAGAACAACAAATTACACTATTCACGCGATCTAACAAACGCAAAAGCGATTACCTACTGTAAAGTTCATGCATTTGCATAATAAAAGCTCGACCCAATAAAAAAAATGAAAAATACTTACCTTTGACTCGTTGCAATTACACTTGACATCGGATCAGAATGACTTAAATCATGCAAATTTTCTTTCGCAAACTACTCGAGTAAATTGAGAGAAAAAAATACTCCGGTGAAATTAAATATTCCAATAAATACCAGTCCGTCGAGCTACATGCAATTTATCCATGTTAATCAAAAAACCAAAAACTTCCGTTGCACGTAAACTAGTTTAAAATTTAATAAACGATTATCGTCTTTAGAAACAACGTAGAAACTAGAAAGTACCTACCTACCGAATAGGTACTTTGAAGTTACCGTTTCAAGAAGGTATAACTTCAACTCGAGCAGATAAATGATTCAAAGTTGAACGAAAGAAGAAATTATTACCTACTGCTGTACCTACGAAAGGCTCTTTGAAATTTATATATTTTATGCTCTTCTCACGTACACTCTAAGAAACCCAAATACCTATCCCGAGTTAGGTAGATAGTTTTCGTCAAACAGACGTCATTATTTTTTCATAATTTTTCTCCAGACATCAAGCTGAGTACTCGAGCAATCAAGAATCTTTTCAATCTTCAAGCAAGATCAATAATTTAATATCCGTGGTGTGATTTTTAAACATTTGAACATTTGAAAAATGAGCTTACTCTTGGGACAGGTTAAATTTTCAAAAAGCTAACAATTTCGAATTTAATTTGATGCTGTAGCGTTGAGAAATCGTTTAATTTAGCTCATTCTTAGTATTTACTTCGTTGCTTTAGTTTTATAAACAGATAGGTACGTTTGGATTATAACGTGGGTACTTGGATGTTGGATGAAAGACGTTGCCAAAATTAAAGGCTACATTTGCCCAATTTTAGAAAAGCTTCTTTGGCGTAGGTATATAATCAAATAGAAACGTCTAGTTTCGCTAGCACTCTTTTTTCTTCCTTTCTTTCAATTTATCTTTTAATTTTAACACCTTTCAACATCTCGTTTTTCATCGGTAAATTTACAACGTGTGGACGTGGATGTAGAATTACCTTCGGTAAAGAAACGAATTTTACAGATAGCGTTTCGCACTCGATTCGATTCGTTACTGTAACAAAACTCTTTCAGTCTAGGTTAAATATTTAATTACTTGGCAACACTGTCGAATGAGAATGATGAAAAATTCACCACCTTTTCTTAAAAATGCACTCAGTATTTTCTCTCAACTTGTCAATCAAATCAAGTAATAGAACAGGTCGATATAGATTTTGAAAAAACACAGTGTTGCCAAACAACAAAAATTGAACGATCGGAGCATGCATAATAGTGATGGAATTACCACTATTCTCAAATCGTTCATGTAAAACTCACCTGTATCGCCGGATCAGATAACACCCTATTAACCACTTTTGGGAAAATTTCAACGTAGAATTATCGATAGCTTTTTAACGAAAGTAAATAACCATAATTTCGATGAATTATCGAACAGGTAGGAAAATTTTATTCGTCAAGTTTTGCCGAATTCCATTAAAATTCTCAATTTATCATGAATTATTCAATGTTTACACATCTCAAGCAACCATTCCCGATTCTATGAATTTTCTCGCGAAATTGGCCTACTTTTTTCTTCGAATACAACATCGATTTTCCAAGTTTTTTTTTTTCGAAAGAACGACGAGGGCAATTAGCTAATCATCAATTCGCCTAAAAATGGTCAATAGGGGATAACAGACTCAACCATGCTAGCTAGAAAAAAATCGTCAGAATAAAGCCATCGTTTCGATTAATAAAAAAAACTCATAAAAACAAGTCTATGTAACTCGAAGCAAAGCGTAAAGAGCGAGCTTTGAAAGAAAAACTACACGTAGCTAACAAACAATAAATATATTTACAAAGAGAGAAAGAGAAAAAAAAAGAAAAATTATTTTTCATAAAAAAATAATCTTAAAATACTGTTTCACGTTAAAAATTTCTCATAAGCGAGAAACGAAAATTATTAAGTAACATGTGAAAAACACACGATAACTGTTAATTCTACTAAATTTAGTTTAAAAAAAGAAAGTTACAATTTGAAAATTTGTTCGCTTCGTCATAAACTCTTTTTTTCAACCTACGAACGCTAAATACGAGTATAAATTACTTTTTCGACACTAATAAATAGCTAAGGCATCGTCCCCCCCCCTCGAAGAACATTTAAAGACGCGAACATAAATTCAAAAAGTACTGCGAATATATCACAATCGCATATTCAGAATTAACAATTATCATAATAACGGTTTGACTACATAAAAAAAGAAAGATAAGGAAAAAAATACGTTGGTAAAATGAGCAGATGAAGCTGGTAAATTCAAAATACACAACGACGCGTTATGTAATCGTATGCAAATGATAAGCTTTTGTTACGATAAAAAAAGGAAGTGGGTTTTGGGCTTTCCAAAAGAAAAAATTGTAGGTACTAAAAATAAATAGCGCAAAAAAAGAATTTCAAATATACAATTCAATTTTAGGATACCTCGTCATCGAATTCATCATCGATATCGACGGCCATGGTGCCCGGCTTATGTTGTTTACGCGGATCAAACGGATCGACTACTATTTGTTCGGTTCCTTTGATTTCTGCCCTGCAAAATGGACATCCTAAACCGTGGATTTCGCCGCTTTCCTGAAACATAACATATGAGGTGGGATTAATACCAAATTGATTGGAGGATTGAATTGAGATGAAAATTTCCTGCATTTTGAGTACCCACATGAGTATGTTCTAAAAGTAACTACATTTGACCTCGAGAGTAGGGTCGAATTATGACCTTGGGTCGTTATTGATGGTACAACTGATATTTTGCACAATTATGATACATGAACAACAGGCATATTCATTTTGATGCGCACAGCAAAATAAGGGTCTTTTAAACGAATTGCATTTCATCTTAGAATGAGGTCAAATAGTGACCTTATGACCTTATAATACATCAAATTTACTGAATGGAGGATTGAATAGAGCTAAAAATTTCCTGCGTTCTGAGTACCCACATGAGTATGTTCCAGTGTAACAACTTTTGACCTCAAAGAATAAGGTCAAATTATGACCTTGAGTCGTTATTGATGATAAAACTGGCATTTTGCACAATTGATGACATATAAACAACATGCATACCGCTTTAATGCGTACAGCAAAAGAAATGAAGGATTCTAAACAAATTTTGTTTTACCTAGAAAAGAGGTCAAATAGTGACCTTGTAACCTCATAGTACTATGACCTTATTGAAGAAGTCGAATCCATAGATTTTCAAGAAACCATACCAGTCTCTACCATATTCCCACTAAAAAATTATAAAAAAACAGCTTCTAAGACGATGACCCTGATAAAGGTGAGAAAGGTCAGAACGTGTTTTTTCTGGACCACATCAACGGAATGATCAAACTGAAAATGGTTAAATCACAATACTTCATTTCTGAAGTTTTTTGAAAGAACAGGTAAATAGGCCCCAATTTTCAAACGAAAGGTCTCAAAGGTCACTAAAATGACATTGGGTGGAACATAATCGTGCAGATATTGTTGTCCAAATATGAACAGTTCTCATTCAAAGTATACATTTTTTTTTTTGAAATTGACTCATAAGCATTTTTAAACCAGAAGCCACAACATCCAAAAACATGACCTCGTGACCTTGATATTTGAAGGAGATATTTCGAAAGTCTTTTTGGAGGAAATCTTCTGATCATTGCATGTGATCAAACACATTTTTTTAAAACCTCAAAGCCTCTAATTTTCAAAAATATTAATGTTTTTACTCAACAATATTTTTATCTCTTCATTATTCAAATTTTAAAAAACCATTTTGAGTTGACTTATGGCATTTTAAATTCTGGAAATTTTCTCTGTTCCAAGTTACAACATTGAGATTAAGCCCAGTAAATTTTCCCTGACAGTTCGACTTGCTTTGGGCTTTCGAGGCCCGTGAATCTGTTTTTGAGGTTATTTTGACCCTTACAGCCAAAAATACGTCCCTCCTCCGACTTGAAAGGGGAATCCAAAATTAAAAATTTTTTAAGGTTATATTGAGCCATTTGCAACTATGGTAACAAAATTTTGTAACGCAAAAATGTTCCTAACCTTCAGTCATAAGACACATTCATGTCCAAAACTAAAATGTACTCGGGGGGAGGGGGGGGGTATTTTTGATGTCTGGAATCCATTTCTTCTGATGAGGTAAATTTAAACTGAAATCCCAAGGATTCGGAGAAAAACCGAGGAGGGGTGTACCAAAAATCAAAAATTTTCGGCCTTATCGAGTGAAGTATGTATCTATATGGGTATTTTTTAATATCTCGAGCCCATTTCTGATGCCATTTTGCTGAAAAATCAGATATTACCACACGTGCCAGAAGCGTATTTCGCCCTGTCAAAGTTCAAAACCAAAAGCATCCAAAATCCTACAACGGATTTTTCTCAATTCAGACATACCCTTCGTGTACGTATTCAAAATACAGAAAATTTCCTCCACGATTCGAATCCGCCATTATAATTTTTCCCAAGCACGCACTTGTAGACACATTTTTGAGAAACTAATATCCATACAAATGTTATTCGCACATACCAAACGCATAAGTACGTATTTTACACGCACATTTTCGTCGATTATTCGAATCTCGTCGAGAATTACCAAGCGAAGATTATATGGAAACAATAAAATTGCCAATACCATTACCTCCTCTGCTACCTGCTTCTTCGCATTTCGGGCAATAAAACGAATAAAAGAACGAACAGATGTTCCAAATACCCGCTCAGCAGAAAAATAAAAGAGTAAAAAGGACGAAAAAAATAACAAGGCCTAATGAGAGGTACTCTATTCAAAATTTCGTTGAAAATTTACTCGACGACGAGAAAAGCTTCATCTTGTTAATGACCTCGTTAACGTTTTACAATTTTCGACGACGCGAAAGAGCACAAAGATTAGCGAAAAAATAAAAAGCGAAAGCAAACTAAAGCTGTAATTTTTTCGCCATTAATAAACTAAGTAACTAAAGAATGGTCGTATACACACCTGCCACGAATTCAGACATGGTACGCACAACAAATGCCCGCATGGCTCTAATCTAATATCTTTGTCATTTTCGGCGCATATTTTACATAATTGAAAAGTCGAGCCCATCTCGCAATATAATTCGTATTGCTCTTGCGTAACTTTAATATGATCTTCAGTCGTTGTTTGCACAGCCCACGTTAAATCCGGATTCGAATTTCTGCCATCTGGGTACAGGTAACTGTAACGAAATATCAACGTAAACGATATTAATTGAAAATTAATCGTCCGAAATTAGTCTCCGGTATCAAATTCAATAAGCCGACTATTCAATAGCATCGTAGTTATTAATTTGATTATTGTCATTATACCTTCTTTCCGACAGACTCGTAAATTTCGCATTTAAAATCGTCCAAGCATTATTGATTCGAGAAACACTAATAAAGAAAGCACGACGAAATACGACAAAAAACTAGAACGCAGAATACAAAGCGAATTCTCTTTTTATTAAAATATCCTTCGTAATAAAAATTAACAAAAGAGAACTCGTAAAAGAAAAAAGCCAAATTTTGCGAGAAAAAAAATTCCAATTGTGGTCTAACGTTCTCTCGAAACATTCTTCGATATCGTTTTACTACGCCGTATGAACAGAACCAATAATTCGAACGACGAATCAGAAAAAAAAATTATCACGAAAAACCCATCATCGAGAAGAAATACTAAAATTGATTTTATTTTCAGCAGCGTCCAAGTACCTACGTATACTTAATTCAATTTTAATACCAAATGCAGCCTTAATGTACGACGTCGCAGTTCCAGCCTTATTTTCTTTTTCGATTCCCGTCAGGCCGTCATATTATTTATTACGACTGAAATACAACATCATCCGTCGTCCTAATTTTATACCCAGTTTATCGTTTCATCTGGAACGAAAAATACAGCGAAAGCCGCGAAAGGGAAATCGGATAAGTCGACGTTTATTAATGAAAAATAACCCTTCAGGTGAAAAAAATATCCCGAATGGTTTCATTCATTCATTCTCTGTCCCCTGTTTTTTTTTATTACGCTCAAGCTTCAAAAGCAGCGAAGTATTAATTTCCATGTGGAAACTTCGGCAACTTGAGCCGAGCATCGGTGTTATTCTGTCATGTCTTTCGTCTATATCAATTTCGTGAAATTGTTCCTGTCAAAATCAATCACGTACAGTCATCCTTTACACCTGGTCACTTGACGGCGTTCTTTTTTCCTTACTTTTTCTACCTCTGATATAACAGCAAAAAAATTTATACGCTCAAGGTGATTTGTATAATTTTTACAACCCCTTCGAAGATGAAAATGTAAATAGCTCCAACTTTTTATCTCATTGAAACAGGGAGATTTACTTTGCTGCATTGCAAAGAGCAGACTTTTCGGGTTATTTCTGTTGGTGCATGGGAGTTGATGTGGTGGAAGGTTTGATGCAGTGGGAGATTTGATGTGAGTGGGGTTAATGTAGTGGAATGTTTGATGCGTTTAGTGATTGATGTAGTGGGAGGCCAGAGGTTCAATGCAGTGAGCGGTTGATGTGATGGAAGGTGGGGATAATGTAGCGGAATGTTTGATGCGTTTGGTGATTGATGTAGTGGGAGACCGTATGTTCAATGCAGCGCGCGTGCAGTTGATGTGATGGAAGATCTGATGTAAGGGGTGGAGGTTTGATGCATTCAGTGATTGTACTCGATGCAGTGGGACGTTCAATGCAGTGGGGGAAAGGAGGTTGATGCGGTGGGAGATTTGATGCACTAATGGGAAGATCTTTCTGGTACCAGATGTACATCCAGATTCCTTGAGGTGAAAAGATCTTTTTTATTCGTCAACATACACGAACTTGTACGTGCGGTCAAAAAATATGATTTTTTCTCAAATAAACTTGCTGTACCGCAAATATAATGATATTTTATCACATTTATAATAACTTCCGTTCAAATGACTTACTATATTGAACACAAATGTCAATTCCCAAGTCCCTGGTCCACTCACTACAGTGGATGTGGAATAATAACAAATTGCAAACTTCATCTCTAATTATTAAGAATTTATAATTACATATTGATTAAGGTGTAGTGGGGTAATTGCAAAATCGCGACCTTCTGGCCGTTAGGTTCAATTTTGCAGTGTTGTCAGTAACGGAATTTTTTTTTTCGTTACGTTTTTCGTTACGTTAAAAAATACCGAAATTATGAATTACGTTATTTGTTACGGTAATTGTAACGAAAATATATTTCCGTTACGGTACTTTTTGAAGTAACGCTATTTTCAATTTTTCGTTACGTTTTTCGTTACAATTCAATTTTTTGCTAAATCACATTATATTGAAGTATTTGAGTTATGGACGCGTGATTAACTGATTAACTATTTTTTACGATTCATGATTCAAATTAAAATGAATAATTTGATAATCAATTCTCTTTTTAATCCAATAATTCGATAAAAATGATGTAAATTCAACAAAATTTGTTTTTTCGTGATTTTCAATTTCAAGTTATTTTTTCTTCAAAGTGGTATCACTTGCTCAATTTTCAATATTTTTTAGCTCTCTAAGCTTCATAATACGTATAATTATGTGGGGAATTCGAATAT
>FIZU01013149.1:0-11484 GCA_900064475.1 Pseudococcus longispinus | reverse complement strand
TCATCTGAAAGAGGACATGTTCAAGTACCCGAAACGTCAAAAAAACGAAAATCGATTTTTTCGTAGTTTGGCACCCTTTCTTATGGAAGGTCACATATCATTAATGACACCAAAATACACCATCAACCAGTATTTTCACCAAATTCACCTGTACTCAAATGACGTCATTTTGAGGACCCACAACCTCTTCAAGATGACCTAGAGCCCTAAAAATCATGTTTGGGCTTATTTCAAGTAGATATCTCTCATATACTGCAATTTCAGCAAAATTGAGCAACTTTTATTTTATTTTGCTCTTTTTCAAGAATTGAGTATTTTGGACATCAGAAAAATGCTAAGACATGAAATTGGTTAAAAAAAATCAAAGTTTCTCGGTTTTGCTGAAATTGCAGTATATGAGAGACATCGACCTGAAACAAGCCCAGCATGATTTTTAGGCCCCTAGCTCATCTCGGAGGAGGCTGCAAACTCCCAAAATGGCGTAATTCGGGCATTTTAAAAGAAAATCAAAAAAAAGGGGGAAATGAGCGAATTTAATCGAAATGCAGGTTTATGGTGTATTTTGGTGTCATTGATGATATATTGGAAGAAAAAATTTTTTCGACCAGAAATGACCTAGTTAAGGGAGGAAGACGTGTTAAATAATCGGTTTTTCGAATTTTAGGTATGACCCCTCTCTGAGAAAAATGAAAAAAAATATCATGAATTGCTCGAAAAAATGTCCTTATCGAGGGGTAAGTTTTTTTTTCGATCCACCCTTCAATTTACACATCGTATCGAAAAAATATTTCTCATATAATAAATTTCTCACAATGCAAATTCCACCTCTTCCAACCCACACATCCAGCTACCCTGCCAAACTCCGATCAAACCTCGCTCGAAAACTTCTAATTAATCCCAAACACGATCACCTCGGGTAAATTACTCATTCGGTGGGTTTTCGGGGCAACCAAAACCATCGGTGAAAACACGATGCAATGTGCAGGAGGGTAGACCTCGGTACGCATAACGAAATTTACATTAGTTAATAAGTTTAATAACTATTATAAGGTTAATGTGTTTTACTATCTTATCAGAAAAGAAGAAAAATGTGAAAAGCGCAAGCTTGGCAAGGTTTCCATGACGACAACGGACGCTCGTCGACTCTAGCAAGATATCAAATCATATGTTAAGTCATTATCGCGGCTGGAGTAACCGACGTGCGAAGCGTTTCGCGAAATTCCAACATCGGCGTCGAATACGCACGTAAATTTACGTGAAAAAAAAAATTCGATAAAATGATCCTCGCAAGGTGCGCGTTTCGAGTGAAAAATTCAAATTCATCGACATGAATTTCGATCGCACGAATCGAGGTAATTTTCGTCGTCGCGATTTGTTCGTCGTATTTGTACGATTTTCGTCATGAGCAAAAATTGGTCGTCAGTTTCAACACGGTATTATGGATTCAAGTATTCAAAATGTTTGACAAATCGCGTATATTATTGTGTTTGATTTATTTATGCATTATAAAAAGTAAGTATTCGAAGAATCACAACCCACAGTCAAATTATAGTATACCTCGATATAACTCGTAGAACGCTTATCACCTCCTCTGCCTAGTATTTTCACGTACCTGTAATTATTTACCTCGTTAACAGGCCAGCGCCGAAGTGAGGGGTAAAAATTAATAATTATACCCTTGCTCGTTCAAAATTACCGAGAAATTACTACCCAGAGTAGGAACTACACGTCGAAAAAATTCTTAATTACCCTTCAACCTTATTTCCACGACAAATTTTCTTATTGTTTTTTAACAACGTCGATAACAACGTACCTAACAAACGAACAACCAAATCGAGGGGTGCAAAAAAAGCAAAAACTTTACAAGAGGTATCCACACCCCTTCTACCTGCCAAAGTCTATAAATTGAGCAGCGAAAAATTACGCTACGCTTTATTAAATCTGCATTAACGTCCCCGACACGCTGCAAACTTTTTTACCCCATCAACTCTCAACTATTAGCTCTGTTTTTTCACGGACGCGAGATAAAAAATTATAGTATTTCGAGAGTCCTCGAGTCGACGTTATTTCACGAACAGCAGAGGGAACCTCTCGCCCTATTTTGCTCACCCTTCACCCCTCATCGGACGTATGTACACTCATAGTGTTGGATATTTGATACCGTAATACGACGGATAAAAATGCATAAAAATATTACAAAAAACCTATGCTTTCGTTAATAAAGCACGACGTTGTCAAAATTGCCTTAAACGGACCCCCAAGTATAAACACACCCGTTGCAATACGAACCCTCAAACGTCAAATTGCCGTAAACTAAGTGCCATCGTAGTATAATATACGTTCGCGATGCGGTTGGCAGTCGTCTCCGGTTCTCTATCGCCACACAACATTATGACGATCGTCTATAAAAATAATACGAGAACACGTAGTGTAACCCTTATAATAACGTAAATGGCGAATCCGAAACGCTCCGGGGAATTAGTTTAGAATTTCACGAACACGTCGAGCCGATACCTTATAATATAGTAAAACTTGCAATCACACACCTGTTTCGGGCAAACGACCAATATTTAGTACCCCAGCTTCCTTATTTGACATAAGTGTACGGTATCGTTGAATTTCTCCCATCCCCTTTCGCGCCCTTTCATAAGCTTTTTTCGTTTATTGAAGTTTAATCGGTCTGATATAACGTAATGTACGTAATAGAGATGAAAATATGATCGTGCAATTTCGTCTAATTCAAGTCCATAAGGGATAAAACCAGGACAACGAATTATACAAGCAACTCGACATTCGACCAAAGTGAGAAGTAAAATCCTCCCCTCCCTATCTATTTTCATAGTATCCAAAAAATTTAAAAACATAAAATATGCTTTTGTTTTTATTGTATTTACAAATCATTTATTTTTTTAAATTCAAATTTCAAAAAATTTGTGTTTGCCTGACAGAATGTCTAAAAGTTAGCATTATTTCCATAATTTTCTACTTTCAAAAAAGCAGTAAAAATTTGAAAAGTTTTTCAAGTTCAAAAAAAAATAAAAGTCTTAAAATTTTTCTTAGTCCCGAAAAATTCTGACAAAATGTCTAAAAGTAAATTTTTGAAGCTTTCCTAGTCCCAGAAATCTGTCTAACAAAATGTCGGATAGTTACCCTAATTTCCAAAATTTTTCAAGTCCCAAAAAAGTCTGACGAAATATCTGAAAATTAGAGTGGAAACTTTTTTCGTTCGACAATTTTGAAGAGTTTGTCTGACAACTCGAAAATTTTCCAACGCAAAAACCAAATAGAAATCTCAAAAAATTTCTAAGCCCGAAAAAGTCCGACAAAATGTCTAAAAGTCAGGATGATAGAATTTACAAATGCAAAAAATCAACTTACAAAATATTTAAAAGATGGAGTGAATTCTGAAATTTTCGAAGTCAAAAAATTCTAAACTGTTCGTTTGACAAAATGTACAAAAGTAAGCATCACCTCTGAAAATTTTTCAAGTTCAAAAATTATGCCAGACAAAAATGTCTAAAAGTTGGGAGCGAATTCCAAAATTTTTCAAGTTCAAAAAACTCTCATTTCGTGCATTTGAATGAAAACTTGGTGTACTCGTACGACCCTAAAAAAACCTAAGAATCAAAATAACGCTTTCTCATCATCTATCAAATTCATTCAAACTTCAATTCATTCAAGAACGAAAGGAAGTTGGTATCGCTGAAGCAAGAACTTGGAATATACCAACAAGAGTGAAATTTTTCTACACTCAAAATACAAATTTTCCAACCATAGAAGGATTTCTTTAGAAAAAAAAGGTCATCGCTTTGGTAAATTTTGAGATTCGACCCGTTCCCGAATAGACAAGCAATCTCGTAATTTTTTCGACACAAGCAGTTCCTTCTGCCCACTGTTCAACCCGGACTTGAATCCATCGCATTATGGTGCTTGTTCCTACGTACAATTACTCACATCCGGAGGGGAAAATCTTGAGGAAAAAATCAAGGGTTTTACTACTCAATGTCTTATTAAATCTATGATACCTTCTGATCGCGATATTTTCGAAGCAGGAAAAAATCCTTATCATCAAAACTTCATTTAAGATATCAATCAGTTAAAATTGCACTCAAATTGAATACAAAAAGTACATAATATGTCAAAAAAATATTGAAGTTGCTTGAAAAATATTTCCAAATACTTTGAAAAATTTTGAATTAGAACACTCTAAATGTAGCAAAATTAGAACTATGTAGAAATATCGAGAAAATTCATTTTTTATCCTATTTTCGCTCACTTTCACAAAAATTCTATAATTTTTCCAACATTTTTATGAATGATATTTCGAGTAACTTTGATGAAAAATTATTAATTTTTGATAAGGTTTTATCAATTTTTACGCTATTTTCATTAAAATTCAACAATTTCTCTCGTACCGTTTCAAACATCTTTCATATAATTTTCAAAAACTTTTGAAAAATTCGAAGCAATATTACAGACTACTTTTCAGCAAAGTTTATGGGACTTACAACCAATTTTTCAATATTTGAACATTTTTTAAAGATAATTCACAATTTTCATCGAAAAATGTTCATTGCTGATAGGAAACCGTACCAACTGTCATTTTGGCTTCGTTTTCAGTAAAACGAGAATTTAAATTTCCCTATCAAAGGTCCACAGAAGAACCCCCTTCAATATAAAATTATCAAGTTTTTTTTTCCAAAGGTATAGAAACACAGTTTTGTGTCAATTGCACAAGTACTCGCCATTTTAGAAATGAGACCGTACAATACAGAAAATTTCACCAAGGGGTTTTGAAATAACTTATTCTATACCAAAGCAGTAGGAAAATACGTAGAAACTGCAAATCGTCATAATTTGCGTCTCAAAGACAACGATGCTTTTCTTTTTTAGCTACACATCTTATGAAAAAATAGGTTTAATACAAGCTATTCTTTGAAACAATTTCTAACGAGCACAGTTATTTTTAATCGAAAATGGTTTGGCAATTCGGGTCGAAATCGGAAGGGAATGGTAGGCAAAGCGGAATAAAAACCTCATGCTATTGGTATTGTCTAATTAGTATACCATACCTTCGTCAATTAGCAAGTACATATAGGGATCAAAACATATGATCTCTTATCTTTTTTCAAAAGCAGTGGCACACAATTTTGTGTAATTGCCAAGTTCAGTACCTCTCCAGTCTTCACCTATTTTCAATATTTTTCAAATATTGACTTGGACTACAGCGTCCATCATCAAAAAATTCAATTCCTACAAAAATCAAATTTGAAAATATTCGAAAAAAGTCCTTCTTCAAACATTTTTTTATTCGCTTTCTCTCTCTCTCCTTCTCACACACAAACGCACACCACGTCACAAAACCCAAACAAGAAAAAAGAACACATCCTTTAACCATCTTTCACCCGAAATCAACGCAAAACATAATATTTCATCGCTGCATAAAAATGATTTTTCGCTCGTAATTTGTTCTTTTTGCACTATTCGTTCTTACACGGCGAATTGTTTTCCGCATATAGATTTTTGCTCCGAACCCGCACAACGTCGTCGTCGTCGCATCCACATAGAACAATTTAAACCCCATTTGCTTTTCCACTCGAGCAAATACCGTCGCTATGTCATCTTCACGTATACATACAAAAAGCTACACTCGAAAACGAATCCAGATATGGTATATAAAGACATTACCTAGCATTTGCGAGATGGCGATTGGATGAGGATAGGGAAAGGAAAACCTTCCTAGACGACTTCTCGTATTACATATGTTGAACGAGGGAAAAAAAGACAAGGGTTGGTGTCGGACACGCGTTCGTGTATCAAAATTGAATAATTCGCAACAGCTTAAAAATGCCATACCGCAATAAAAAGGGGTAACATGGCGAAAGTGACGTGTAGGTAATATTTTTATCGTTTAACCGAAGAAGTACGACGTTGTTCGTCATAATTCACCTACTCGCGTCAAAATGGCGAAGGCAATGAGAAGTTGAGATGAAAAATTCGGTTGGACGAAACTCGAAAGGTGTACTTTCAAATTGCAGAGTAAACTTTGGTCGTTTTTCGTAATTTTTTTTTGAAAAAATGCCCCATTAACAGGAGCCAAAGAAGTCAAAATTTTGAAAAAGTTTGTTGGACTACAATACTTGGGTTTTCGAGTACCCTGATTCACATTTTGATAAACTTATCTCGTTCAAACCCAAATTGGGTGTCAGGAGGAAGGATTAAATACCCAAAATTTTGAAAAAATCGACATGCTATTGAAAAAGAAGTCATTTAGCATGCTGCTTTTTTAGGTTACAGAATACAAGAGCCATGAAAACCATCATTACCCCATCTTCACAAAACTTATTTTCAGCATAGCATTATGCTTTTACTACGAGTAAATTCGTGAAAAACAAAACGAAAATCCAAGACGATAAATTTTTGAAATTTTGTCACACATTACACTTTGCCGGACTTAGAAAAATTTTGAAATTTCAAACCACATTTTGGATTTAGAAAACTTGAAAAATCACACTGGCTTTTTGACGTTTTATCAGACAGCCTTTTATTTGAATTTTTCAATTCTGTCACGAAATTCCCCAACGATGACTTTTGGACTTTTTGTCAAACATAATACTTCACTGCAGAATTCACGCTAACTTGAACATATTTTGTCAGTCTTTTATCTAAATGCTCAAACATCGGACTTGGAAAACTTTAGAAATCACACTGACTTTGAGACATTGTGTCGTAGTCTGATCGCAAAGGGGAAAAAATTCATCCGTGCGATCAAGAGGTTAAAAGCGATTTTATGATTGATTCGTAATCTGGGATATATTTTGAAAAAAATGAGCCGAGGTTGCATTTTTGTAAGCCCCTCCTTTCCAAAAATTCTTCATATCTCCGAACTCAAGGCTCCGATCGAAAAAATTTTCAAACAAAAGTTATAGATTCAGATCTCAGAAATAATTTTTGTTATTATAAAAATTTAGATTTGACCCCTCCCTCCCCGCCAATTTAGCAAAGTATCGTTCTAAAATGACATTTGTCAAATTGACGGGGAGGACGAGGTTCAATCAAAATTTTTATGATGACCAAAATTATTCCTGACATGTAAATCTACAACTTTTGTTGAAAAAAATTTTCAATCGGAGCCTTAGGTCCAGAAAATGGGAGAATTTTTGGAACTTTTGTTCGACTCAATTCAGGTAGGCGCAGATGGTAGGTATTAAACCTATCGCTTCATCCTGTTGCGAAATTCCTCCACGATGACTTTCAGACATTTTGCAAGACATTACACTTTTTTAAGTTTCAAAAGACTGTTCGAACTTGGAAAAAAATTCAGAAATCACACTGACTTTTGGACATTTTTTTGGACAAAAATTGTATTGCATCAATCTGACTTGACCTGACTTTTAGACTCAAAATACCAGTATTTCGGAGATTTTTAACTTTTTTTTTAAGATTTTAAACGACTTTTGGGAAGTTATTGGATCAATCTGAAATTCCGTCAGAAACATTCCGTCACGATGATTGCTTGGAAATTTTTTTAAAGATTTCAAACAAGTTCTTGGGCTTGAAAAAAAATTTAGAAATCACGCCAACTTTTCGGTATTTTGTCAGGAAAAAATTATTCTGAATCAACCTGCTTTTTGGAGTTGAATTTCAAATAATTCAACAATTTTTTGGATTTGAAAAATTCAAAAAACACTGAATTCAAAAATCACGCTGACTTTTAGACATTTTGTCAGACAGCCTTTAAGGAATCATGCAGACTTTTAGATATTTTGCCAGAAATTAGACTCCAGGGAGTCCCTGTCGAAAGGCCATCATTTGATTATTGACATAGATATGTCTCATGGCTGAGGATCAATCATTCTAAAAATTTTGTCAGTTTTTCAGGTCCACAATTTCCGCCACGAAATTCCTGGACCACGAATTTTAAACATTTTGTCAGACTTCTTTGGACTTGGAAAATTTTTCAGATTTCTATTGATTTTTCGAACTTAGAAAATTTCAGAGATAATGCTGAAATTTAGACATTTTGTCAGATAGACAGAAAATTGACTTTCAGACATTTCGTCAAACTTTTTTGGACTTGGAAAATTTTTAAGACCCCAAATTAATTTTTGCACTTGGAAAATTTCAACTTCATGGACTTGAAAATTTTCAAGATAGTTCAAAGCAAACATTTTGTCAGACAGCTTTTCACATAAGTCTGACTTTCAGACATTATGCCGGACTTTTTTGAATTTTAAAAATTTTTCAGATTTTTACCATTTCGAAAATTTTTCAAAAAAATTCCATTACGAAATTCAGCTACGAAAATCTGTTACAATGACTTTTGACTTTTTTGTTTGACTTTTTTGAACCTTGGGAAAATTTTCAAAATTCAAATGACTTTTTTCACTTGAATAATTTCAAAAAAATTCAAATATCACGAGTTTATAGACTTAAAATTTTCAAAAAAGTTTAAAACAGACATTTTTTCAGACAGTTTTTTACCTAAGGCTGACTTTTAGACATTTTGTAAGACATTTTTGAATTTGAAAACATTTTCAGATTTTTACCAACTTTTTGTACTTGGAACTGAATTTTGGAAAATTTTCAAAAAAATTCCAATACAAAAATCCGTAACATTGGCTCTTAGATATTTTGTCTGACTTTTTTGGAGTTGGAAAATCTTTCAAAATTTTAGCTTCTTTGACTGCCTCTTTGGATTTTTTCAAAATGTATTTTCAACTTGAATAAATGAAAACCTTCCTCTCTCTAGATTGATCGATTCAACACCTCACAAATATTGTATAAGGCAATTGACCCCTACTTCATTCAACTCATTTACTCGCCATTGATTCTATCTCATCACACCACTGACTCACATCTCGTTTAAAAAAACAAGCCATCTCAACGATCACGAGCAAAGATTAAGAAAAAGTCGTCTCGCAAAAAAAAAACCAACAACAAAGAAACTAAAAATACACCCATTACTGAAAATTACATCAACGAACTCGTACTACGAGTACATAGTACAAGTATACATAATCTCGTATTCAGCTATATTCTTAGGGTTATAACACGACGTTGGCATAGAAGACGCCTTAAATGTGTTGGATGCAAGATGCACGTGAATTTCGTTCGCATCGTACTCATCTTTGTTTCCGTCGCGACGTCGACGAAGAAGTGTATTCTGCCGGCATTAACATTAAACGTGCTATAATTCCGATTTATTAGCATAGAACGTTGAATTTCACGTACAAACGTTGGTCGTCATCGTCCTCCTTGTCGTGTACCAGTGCTTTGCTTACAATTAACGTAGCAGAAATAAAATAAGCACGTTGTGTACTCGTATAGTTGTAATACATTGCACCAGGTCCTGGTACTTTGTGTTTAACAGCGAGGTAGGATACTGCGCTTTGGTTGTTGTCGACAGGCAAATTTATATTGAAGAATTTCTCAGCCATTGGAAACATTATTTCAACTATTTTATTATCAATAGTTATCACAAGATCAAGGAGATTGCAAACGGGAGATTAATTTTTTCGAATTGATTTCTGTAGCTCCTTTCAATTTTTCTGGATGAAATCAAGAAACAACGTGAACCCAGGAACTTTAATGTAGAGAAATAGAAGAAAAATCAAAATCGTTATTTTATTCGATTTTCAAATCTATTTTCAAACGAGATCATAATGAAACCATCAAAATCGTTATTTTATTCGATTTTCGACTCTATTTTCAAACGAGATCATAATGAAACCCCAAAAAAAGAGTCACACGTTTCTGTACATTGTGATCATAAATGAAAAATTATTGCTACAGAACAATAGTTTCTCCAGATTTTTTGACCCATGCCCCAAAATACAGCGTTTTTGCAGAAAATTGGATTCAAAACCTGAAATCATCATTCCTTTCAACATTTTAGTCGTCAAGAGAAATTTCTAGCGAAAAATGCAAATAAAACATGACATTTTTTGTTTCACCGGGCCTGTACTATTTGCCCCCCCAAGGAGGGCCTCCGCTCTTTCTAAACCTCACTCTAAACCAATAAGCAATAGCGCCTCTTCACCTGAAATTCCAACTAATCAAAGGTGGCAATTTTTTGAATAAGTTAATTAAAAAATTTCAGTTCAGTACTTATTATTAAAAAAATTGTTTTGTTCTTGAAAATTTGCCGCCTTTGAAATTTTGCCGCTCTACGCACGTGCGTAGTGTGCGTATAGAGTAGGTAATACAGCACTGCCAAAATCACAGTATTCAACTGCTGGAAGGATGCAATATGCATTTGCTGTCAATACTCCAAGAAAAAAATGTTCATCAGTATCGGTGACTTTCAACATCAATGCCATCTAAATTCATTATAAGATTTTCAAAGTTGATACATTAAAGAATTAATGTAGTAATTCATCTCTTACCGCAACAAATTCAAAGCTGAAAGCTGAGAAGTGCAGTAGTACTCGTGAACTTTGAAAAATTCACAATTTCGAGTTGTTGATTGGCTAATTTATCGTATCAAATTTGGTTCAATCTAAAATAATATTTCGTATGATTTCTTCGTAAAATTCTCACTGTCGTATGGCTCTGGCCAACGTTTATTATCACCTAAATTTTATTCTTCGTTAATACAATAACAACTTATACCAAAGTACTCATTCGTTGTCGTACATTTGATTTTAAATGCATTTTGATCGCAATATGACGTATTATTCATAATAAAATGTCTTGATAACGAATGAAGTATCATTCGAAATATTGTCAAATATCACTAAGAAATTATTGAAGTATCAAAAATTGTTGAAAATTACGTATTTCATTCTAAAATGTCGTAAAAACTATGTAAAACATTGAACTATCGTAGAAATTTCATAAAAATTGTTGAAAATACTCGTAAGTAACCATCTTAAATTTATCCACGCGAGAAAAATAAACTTGACTAAAAAATTCAAAATCGTCATCTTAATCGATTTTCAACTCCATTTTCAAACAAGCATCTTACAATAAAAAGGCAGCAACCCGAGTTAGGTACACGTTTCTACAACCATCCCTAGTAGCCACTTGTAGCCAAATTTAGCTAATAGATGAAATATTTATAACTATTACATCTTTACAGCTATACTGCCATTCAGCTATGTATTTGATTTCAACCAGATATCTTGAAAAATCATTCTAATTCCGTATAAAACTTTTTTTTGTAGAATATCGAACAATATCACACAGCTGGCTATCAGTCAAAAAATTTGATATTTATTAGAAATAGATTTTTGATAGCTGAAATATATTCATCCCTAGACATGAAAAATTTTGCATCCAATAGATGGATAAATAATCATCTATTAGATATATCTAAGGTGTAGTGGGGTAATTGCAAAAAAAAAATCGTATAATTCGACTTTGACGCCATATTTCTCCCAAACTAACCGTACGAATTCGATGAAATTTATACAGTAGATACTTCATTGAGTTCTGTGTAACATACTAAAAGCGCGTTGCTCTATGTTGATTCATATTTGA